>JAPPVO010003330.1:0-17901 GCA_030407325.1 Camellia japonica | reverse complement strand
CCGCGACGAAGTCTGCCAAAGATTGGGCCTTTACTGCGGTTCTGGGTCGGAACTTGACGTCATATTGTCCCAATTCAACTGCCCACTTTAGAATTCGCCCAGAAAAGTTCGCTCTTTCAAATAAAGCCTTGAGTGGGAAGGCTGTGAGAACAACTATGGTGTGGGCGTGAAAGTAATGCGACAACTTCCTTGAGGCCATCATTAAGGCCAAGGCCAGTTTTTCCAGTGGCAATACCTCGTTTCGGCACCTAACAATGTCTTGCTGACATAGAAGATTGAAGGTGCTGGATTCCTTCTGCTCGAACCAACACTGCACTTACCGCGTGCTGAGAGACTGCCAAGTAGAGGAAGAGTTCTTCTCCAGGTATTGGGGTGACAAGTAGGGTGGAGAAGACATGTATTCCTTCAAAGCTCTCCAGAGCTCGGTCGCATTCTTCGTCCCACTCAAACTTAGCTTTTAATGACTGAAAGAATGGACGCAATCTGTCTGAGGACCGGCTGATGAATCGGTTAAGTGCTGCTGCCATGCCGGTGAGATGCTGCACTTCTTTCACTGAGTTAGGCCTTTCTAACTCCTGAATTGCTTTGATTTGGGAGGGGTCTGCCTCATACCCCAGTTGGTTACCAGGAAACCCAGAAATTGCCAGACCCTACACCGAATGCGCACTTAGAAGCGTTAAGGCGCAGCTTGTGTTTCTTCAGGATCTGGAACATCTCGTCTAGGTCCTTTAGATGGTCATCCGCATCCTTGCTTTTGACCACCATGTCGTCGATGTAAGCCTCCATTGTTCTGCCTAACAATGGCTTGAACATCTTTGTGACCATTCTCTTGAATGTCGCCCCTGCGTTCTTTAGGCCAAAGGGCATGACCTTGTAGCAGTATAGTCCTCTTGGAGTGGTGAAGGATGTTACTTCCTGATCAGGTTCGTGCATGGCTATCTGATGGTAGCCTCTGTATGCGTCAAGGAAGCTAAGCCTGCTGTGCCCAGCTGTGAGGTCCACCAATTGATCTATCCTTGGTAGGGGGAAACTGTCCTTGGACATGCTTTGTTGACCGTCTTGTAATCGACGCAGACACGCCACTTGCCATTCTTTTTTGGCACCACGACCGTGTTGGAGATCCACTTGGGGTAATGTACCTCTCTGATTGCTCCTGCCTCCAGTAGGTTACCCACTTCTTCTGCCACTATCTCGGCGTGGTGGAGTGCCGATCTGCGTGTGCGTTGAATGACCGGTCTGGCAGACGGGTGGACATTGAGTTGGTGGCAGATGAGGTTTGGATCAATGCCTGGCATGTCGTAAGGCGTCCAGGCAAACACTTCGATGTTGGAGGTCAGGAATTTCATGACCTCCAACCTCTCAGCGCTGGATAACGACGAACCAAGCAAGAAGAACTTATCCGGGTTCTTTTCGTCGATTCTTACCTCCACCAAGTCTTCCACCGCTTTCTGATCAGCCGCTTTGCCAACCTCTGCGAACAGTTCATTACTCTCAGGTTCTTCAACCGAATGAACATATCCTTTGGCAGCGCGGCTGCCATTCTTCGTTGTGACGAAGCATTGTTTGGACATAATCTGGTCCCATATACTTCTTCAATTATTCCGGTGTCGTTGGGAAATCGCATTACTTGGTGGTAGGAGGATGCCACCGAGCGCATGGCATGCAGCCATGTTCTGCCCAAGATAACGTTGTAGGTGGAGGGGACCTTTATCACCCAAAACTCCACTTGTTTCGTCACACCTCCCTGCTCTGACTGGAAGGATAATTTGCCGACGGGCCATTCTGGCATGGAGTTGAATCCGATAAGGGGAGATACGGCAGGCGCCAAGTCTTTATCCTGCAACTTTAGTTGCTTGAAGGTTTCATAATACATGATTTCACACGAACTACCTTGGTCAATCAGAATCCGCTTGACGTCGAAATCCTTGACTCGAAGAGTGACGACCAAGGCATCGTTGTGAGGGCAATAAATCCTTGCCAAGTCTTTATCTGAGAAGGACATGACATTTGTGGCCTCTATCTTCCCCTTTTTGGCGACTGGTTGGACACTTAGTACCTCTCTGAAGTGCTCAGCCTTTTTGATTGAACCTCTGAGCTCGCATACACGCTCAGGTTCAAAGACTCCATGTATTACGTTGATGACACCTTGAGGTGGGGCGTCGTTCGGCATTCCATTGGGCATATTGTGGTCCTGGGGGGCTGGCTGTGCCCCTCCTTCTATGTATTTGTCCAGGTGACCCGCTGCCACCAACTCTTCCAGATGCTGCCCAATGGTCAATGCAGTTCTCCGTGCGGTGCCCCTTTTCTTTATGGAAGGTGCACCTGGATCTGTCATCGTAGTCCTTCTGAGATTCGCCTAACTTAGCTGGCCACTTGACGAAAGGCTCGTCTCGAATTTCGCTAAGTATACGGTAGATCGGTTTCTTGAAGACCGTGGTGATGGCAGTGCGGACTCTTAGCCATCTTTTGTCTTGGTCCTCACCATTGTCTCTTTTGCTACGTCCGTTTCTGTTCGGACGGTCTACTGCGTTGACCTTTGCTGAGGCCTTCTTCTCTGGTGCTGCGGCCGCGCCAGATTTTGCTTTGGCACGAGCGCCATCCTCTTCTACCCTGATGTGCTGATGCACTCTCTCCATCAGGGCCTCCATGGTGAGGGGTGGCGTCATGGTGATAGAGTCCCTCAGTCTGTTCCCGACTGGGAGGCCTCTTTTATATTGCGCAATGGCAAGATTGGTTGGACAGTCCCCAATCTGGTTAAATGTCTCCCAGTAGCGACTATTATATGACCTCAAGGTCTCCTTATCACCCATGTTGATGGAGAGTAACTGGTCGATCTCCACTGGGGTTTTCGTGTTCGTTCTGAATCGCGTTACAAACGCCTCCGCCAGTTGCGCCCAGGAGGCTATGCTGCCTTCTGGAAGTTTCTCAAACCAAGTCAAGCCTAGGTCACCAAGCCTTGAAGGGAATAGGATGCACATCAAGGCCTCATTCCGCCGGTATACAGCCATGACCTGGCGAAAGTGGCTTAAGTGTGAGTAGGGTCCGTCTTCCCCTCATATGTTGTGAATTTGGGCTGCAGGAAGCCTGACGGTAGGGGCGCGTTCTCTATTGCTGGGACGAATGGTGAGGTCTGCAGCCTCGCCAATGCCTTGTCCTTGGTTCGTAACGGGGCGCGGTATTGGCATTCCAACCTCGACGCTTCCGTGCGTCCGAGGAGCCAACCGCTGTAAGGCAGAAACTCTATGTGGGTCACGTGCCCTGGCGTCCTCCTTCCATCGCGCCTTTTCTTCTCTTCACGGTTCGTAGGTCGGACGATCTGGGCAACTCTGTCTGCCTGGACCTTGTCTGGTGCGTATGCGAGGGCCAGTATGTGCTTCCCCCGGTGTGTGACCTTTCAGACCTCGCCCTCTCAGACCTGGAGTGACGAGTTCTGGAAGATCTGGATTGCGTGTCGCCTGTCCTGAGGCTCTTGTTCTCCCCTTGTGAGGGTGTAGTATTCCTACTACGACTTTCCGAGTGGCGAGGGGGCGTCTTGTTCGTGCGCCCCTCTCCTGTCGCCACTTCTTTTCCTTTCACCTGACGTTTCAGAGATTCCATGTCTGCTGCCATCCGACGGATCAATTCGTCTTGTTCCCTGACGCGATCTTCCAAAGTTTGAGGATCAATTCTGCGTCTTTGTCTTTCTGGGCTTTGTGAACGAGAGGGATGAGGGCTGTTATTCCGCCTTCGTCCCCTTGCATCCCTCCTGGAATTTTGTCTGTGTGGTTCCAGGTTCGCCATGGGAGTGACCACGGGTAGGCCTTCGCGCCTTGCACCCCCTTCTGGAGTTAGTCCGTCGACGGCGGACTGAGGTAATTCTTCGTTGTTCGCCATTGATTTTTAGGGAGAAAAAAGCTTGATCAAGAGGTTGTTCTTGTCTGAGTTCCCACAGACGGCGCCAATTGTACGGGAAAGAAATATACCTTCTCGTATAATCCTGTTGATCAAGTCTGCGTTCCTCCGTACGACGTCGCTTGTCACCTAAAAACACAAACGTGAGCTGGCCGGCGGGTGTGTGCCGGAAACCTCTCCGATGCCTAAGTCAGAAAGCAGTCAAGTAGGTAAAAGCTCATGTATCAGGGAGCAAAAGTTGCATTACCTCTCCAAAGGTGATATTAGTGAGCTTATATAGGTTTCGCGTGGCACAATCCTGGTAGGACTCTTATTCCTCCATGTGCAGAGTCCTTCTAGGATTACTCCTCCTTGCGTAGAGTCCTCCTTGGATTCATACTCCTGGAAGACAATGCTTATCCTCCAACACCCCCCTCACTGCTTAAACCAAGTGAGATGGTTCTTCTTATGGCCGGACTACTTCAGGACCGAAGTAACTATTAATTCGGCCCCACTCTACTCTCCCTTACCCCGGCCTTCCCATACTAGGACCGAGCTATCCATAAGAGAGTTAAAGCCGAGCTACCTTTTAGAACCACAACTTACTTCGGTTCTCACATGCTATAACCGAAGTAACTATCGAAGACCGAAGCCTTCGTGCTACTCCTCTCAACCGGAGTAGAACTAAATCCTTCCGAGACCGGGCTAACCACCACGGTTGTGTGACCGGTCTATCTTCAAAGTTACTTCTCCAAACCGGAGTAACCTACATGGCCTTTCTACTCGGCCCTTTTCATTTCGGCCCTAAGGCCCAATACCCAGCTCGGCCTACTTCGGCTATAATCTTTTAGCGATTATCCTCACGACGATAAAAATTAATTTCTAAATGTCTAGTGCAACAAAGATTCCACTTTTAGAGAACAAAAAAAATTAATTTTTAAAACTCTTACATGCTGTAGTGATGGTAATAGTAATGATGATCATGATAGTAGTGGTGGCAGTAACATTATGGTGACAGTGACGGTAGTGGTGGTTATAGTAATAGTGGTGAGTTTATAATAATATATATCGATACTTATATTTACTATTTTAAAATTCAATTAGAATTAAGTAAGATTTCATATCATTTAAAATTTTCATAAATTTAAGAGGCATATATTTAGTTTTAAGTAGTATCAAACCCCTGTGACCTTTGGATTACACTTACAATAAAATACCACACATTACTCAAGGTAATCTAAAAGTCGCAAATTTTTCATGATCATTTTCATGATCTCTAACATTTCTATAAGAATTAAAATGTAAAGTATTTATAGTGAAAAGATATGTTTCGAAGCTGTTTTGATGATGGATCGAGACTCAGATGACCAATCCCGCCTAGAACAGCCGCCAATGCGGGGCCGAACTTGCATACATCGACGACTTAGTTTCCAGGGTATGATCTCTCTCTCTCTCTCTCTCTGTTGTAAATTGGCAAGGATTGTGCGTGCAGCACTAGGCAACTCCACCAAGGATTGTGAGTGCAGCACCAACCATGAGTGCAGCACCAACTCCAGCACCATCCATTTGTGCAGCACCATTCTTCTCCACTACCATGAATGGAAGCTCCACCAAGAGAGTGGAATGGAGTAGGTGATGGCCAATCACCTCCTCCCTCACCTGTGTATATATAGAGAGGTTGAGGCAGAGGGAAAATACAGCAGATAGTAGAGTGTGGTGAGCCAACACAAGAGAGAAAATCAGAGAGAGAATTATTCTGAGAGTTGTAATTCTTACCATTTTTCTCAATATAGTGAATCCGCTGCCCGTGGACGTAGGCGACTTGCCGAACCACGTTAAATCTTGTGTGTTATTGCTTGTTTGTGTTCCCTGGTGTGCCCCCGATCCGCAACAATTGGTATCAGAGCTCGGGTTGTGAAAAATCAAATTTTTTCCGAAAGTGCCCAGATTTCGAAGTGCTCGAAATCAACTTGTGAGCATACCAGGAGGTAGAGCTCCCTGAGAGGAGTCCGGAACAGCAAAAACAGAGCCCAAAATCCATTCCACGCGCCTCCACGCGCCACAGGAAGACTGCGCGTGAATACCACGCTCTCCACGCGCCCCACGCGCCACTCAGTGAAGAAGACGAGTCAGGCCGCGCGTGGTGCTGACGTTAGCTGACGTCATCTGAGCCAAGCCGAGCCGCTGAGCCGCGTTGACCAAGCCGCCGCGCCGCGCCTCCGTTGACCGCCGTTGACCGTGCTGAGCCGCCGTTGAGTGCCGCCGTCAAGCCGCCGTTGACCAGCTTTGACCGGAGGAATTATCCGGTGCATCTCAGCGCACCAGATTCTGCAGATCTGAACCGTGTAAACTGTTTTTGCCAGATCAGAGCCATTCAGAGTCCGTTTTCGACGATCCAATAGTGTTTTCCAACTATTTGGGATATTCCGGACACATCCGTACGGTTAGTTTTTGAATCAGAGGTGTTCAAAATATTTTGGCTTGATCTGAGGCATTCGGAATCCGTTTTTGACGATCCAATAGTGCTTCCCAACTATTTGGAGTATTCCGGACACATCTGTACGGTCAATTTTTTGAATTGAAGTTTCTAAAAACAAAAATGGCAGAATCTAGATCAACCGAGTCCGTAAGTAATCCAGCGAGTACAAGCACTTCTAGGCATTGGACCCCGGTGTCCCATGCCAAGTTCGAGGTAGAGAAGTTCGATGGAAGCAGCAACTTCGGCATGTGGAGATGCGAAGTTAAGGATATGCTTGTCCAGATGAACCTGCACTTCACTCTGGGAGACAAACCAGATGACCTGGACGAGATAGAATGGGAGAGGGTGAATCTCCTGGCCTGCAGTTCCATCCGACTTTGCCTAGCGAAAGAGGAGAAGTACGCCTTCACAGAATATGATATTGCGAAGAAGCTTTGGAAGGCGCTGGAAGATAAGTTCATGACAAAGAGCATTGAGAACCGGCTCTACTTGAGGAAGAGGTTGTTTCGTTTCGACTACATTAAAGGTATTTCGATGAACGAACACCTAAATAACTTCAACAAAATTATTACGGACTTGAAAAATTTGGATGATCACGTTGGTGACGAAGACAAAGCACTGTTATTGTTAAATTCCTTGCCTGACTCGTATGATCATCTCACTACTACTTTACTGTACGGTAAAGAGAAGATCAAGTATGTTGATGTTGCAAACGCCTTGGTGAACAATGAGTTCAGAAGGAAAGACAAGTCTGCAAACAGGGACTCAACATCCGAGGCTTTAACAGTCAGAGGCAGAACAAATAACAGAAGAAATGCAGAGCGAGGCATTGAACTATGCTCGTCATCTAGTCAACAGACTACCTACTGCAGCACTGAATGGGAAGACTGCCATGGAGGTATGGTCAGGAGTCCCAGTTACTGATTATGATCAGTTACGTATCTTTGGATGTCCAGCATATTTTCATGTTACAGAATCTAAGTTGGATCCAAGAGCCAAGAAAGCCATCTTCTTGGGCTTCGGTGACGGTGTTAAGGGATACAGATTGTGGTGCCCTGAATCAAAGAAAGTTCTCATCAGAAGAGATGTTACCTTTGATGAGTCTGCAATGTTGAAGCAACCAGATCCTCAACAGAATGTTGAAGCATTGAAGAAGTCAGTGCAGGTGGAGTTTGAGACTCCATCAAAGACTAGTCAGCCAATCAACCATCCTGAAGAAGTCTCAGAAGATAGCTCTGAAGAGAGTTCAGATGAAGATCCAGAGGCTCCGCAACAATCAGAACCCTTTGCAATCAGGAAAGGTAAAAGGGTTACTAAGCAACCCAGTTGGATGACCGATATGGTAGCCTATGCACTTCCAATCATTGAAGACAATGTTCCGTGCACTTTCAAAGAAGCCATGCAGCATCCAGAAAGTGTCAAATGGAAGGAGGCTATGGATGAAGAGATCGGTTCACTTCACAAGAACCAGACTTGGGAGTTGGTGCAACTTCCAAAAGGCAAGAAAGCAATTGGGTGTAAGTGGGTTTACACCAAGAAAGAAGGCATTCCAGGCAACAACATCAGATTCAAAGCTAGATTGGTAGCTAAAGGCTATGCTCAGAAGGAAGGAATAGACTACAATGAGCTATTCTCACCTGTTGTGAAGCACACGTCTATTCGCATCCTGTTAGCTTTGGTTGCACAGTTTGATCTCGAGCTCGCCCAACTCGACGTCAAAACTGCTTTCTTACATGGAGATCTTGAAGAGGAGATATACATGTCCCAGCCAGATGGCTTCAAAATTGCTGGAAAAGAGAATTGGGCCTGTAAGCTGAACAAATCATTGTACGGGTTGAAGCAATCCCCGAGACAGTGGTACAAGCGATTTGATCGGTTCATGATAGAGAAAGAATACACAAGAAGTCAATTTGATCATTGTGTATATTTCCGTAAGCTTCCCGATGGTTCCTTCATCTACTTGCTCTTATATGTAGATGATATGCTAATTGCATCTAAGAGCAAGGTGGAGATTGACAAACTCAAGGCACAATTAGCAAGGGAGTTTGAAATGAAGGATTTGGGAGAAGCAAAGAAAATTCTTGGCATGGAGATCAAGAGAGACAGGAAGAAGGGCACGGTTTGTCTGACACAAACCCAGTATCTGAAAAAGGTGTTAGACAGATTTGGCATAAATAGGAAAACCAAAACTGTAAGTACACCATTGGCCCCTCATTTCAAGCTTAGTGCTTCGATGTCTCCATGCACAGAAGAAGAACGGAAGCATATGGCACAGGTTCCATATGCAAATGCAGTTGGTGCATTAATGTATGCTATGGTTTGTACAAGGCCTGACATCTCGCATGCTGTGAGTATGGTAAGCAGGTATATGCATGATCCAGGAAAAGATCACTGGCAGGCAGTGAAGTGGATCCTAAGGTACATACATGGCACAGTCAATCTGGGATTGAAGTTCGAGAGAGATAACCGACTCGGGCAGAATTTGAAAGGTTATGTGGACTCAGATTATGCTGGTGACTTAGACAAACGCCGGTCAACAACAGGGTATTTATTTACGCTTGCTAAAGGGCCGGTAAGTTGGAGGTCAACGCTTCAGTCAACGGTGGCTTTGTCTACTACAGAGGCAGAGTACATGGCAGTGACAGAAGCCTTTAAAGAAGCTATTTGGCTACACGGGTTGATTGAAGACTTGGGACTTGTTCAGAAGCACGTTGAGGTGTATTGTGACAGTCATAGTGCCATTTGTTTGGCAAAGAACCAGGTTCATCATTCCCGCACCAAGCACATTGACGTCCGTTTCCATTTCATCCGAGAAATTGTGAATGAAGGGGATATTCTGCTTCAAAAGATTGGTACTGCAGATAATCCGGCCGATATGCTCACAAAGGTAGTTTCTGGGATCAAGTTCCAACATTGTTTGGACTTGGTCAACATCTCTCGGAACTGAGCACCTTTGGGTGCAAGGCAGTGTTGATCGATCACTATGTTGGATTAGAGAATCCTCGCCAAGGTGGAGATTTGTTGTAAATTGGCAAGGATTGTGCGTGCAGCACTAGGCAACTCCACCAAGGATTGTGAGTGCAGCACCAACCATGAGTGCAGCACCAACTCCAGCACCATCCATTTGTGCAGCACCATTCTTCTCCACTACCATGAATGGAAGCTCCACCAAGAGAGTGGAATGGAGTAGGTGATGGCCAATCACCTCCTCCCTCACCTGTGTATATATAGAGAGGTTGAGGCAGAGGGAAAATACAGCAGATAGTAGAGTGTGGTGAGCCAACACAAGAGAGAAAATCAGAGAGAGAATTATTCTGAGAGTTGTAATTCTTACCATTTTTCTCAATATAGTGAATCCGCTGCCCGTGGACGTAGGCGACTTGCCGAACCACGTTAAATCTTGTGTGTTATTGCTTGTTTGTGTTCCCTGGTGTGCCCCCAATCCGCAACACTCTCTTCTTTGTTTGTTGTGCTTTGGTTGGTTCGAATTATGCATCAATGTCTGTACCGTGCGTGTTAATAATAACAGAACCATCATATTTCCAATATAAACTTGCAAGATTTGCATGTTTTTCTTGTTAAAATTGTTCCAATTTTGAGGGTTTAATTCTGTTATTGATGTTATCAAGAAATGTTTTGTATAATGCTTGTTGATTATGGTATTAGGAGCAATGGGTGGTGGTTTCTTCGAGGCTAGGGTTCTCGATATTCTTGCATTGAAGAACAATCTGTGTGTGTGTTTTGAACCAATATAATTTCTCAAAGTGGCCATGATCAACTGATCATGTATTCATGTAACTTTTGTTTTCAATCTGCTTTGCAGGACATAGTGATGATCGAGGGGGGCATCTTCAAAGATGTGTAAGATCTCATCTTTCATGCAATTTTTTCTTTTAGACTTCTTATTACAGATTAGTTATGAATTCTTATTAAAGATTAGTGCTGGACATAAATTCTGATCTCTTTTGTAATCAGCACAACAAATGCAATTTGGACCAACTGTTGATCATCTTTTTGCATTGCATTTGATTTTGTGGCCACTTTTAATACCGTGTTTTGCAGTGAGAATGTGGATGTTGCTGACCCAACACATAATCGAATGGATCCTACTAACAAGGCTGCCAATGTTAACTGTAGCATTTGCAAGAGCAATTTTGGTTGTAAATATGTAAGAATCACAGAGTTTTTAACCCCCCCCCCCCTTTTTATTTTATAGATTTTATATTTATTTTTTCTTACATATTGACTAAAAATCTTCTAACAAAATTATACTATTATATGGTTAGATTGAAGTGCCAGAGGAAACATATGTGGTTAAGACTGGAAGATTCCTACTGCATATGTAAGTTTTGAAATAAATAAATACTGTTGTAGTTCAACAGTTTTGCTAGGTGCAAAGAAAAGTACAGTCCATGCACCAATTCTGCGCACTATGTTATTTTTGTTTTTTTCTTTGGTTTTTTTTTTTTTTTTGGTATACTTCAATTTTGATTTTTTTTCTTATGGATTTGATTCAAAATCTGCGATTAGGAACAAGTTCCTGATATGGGATGGAAGCAAGATGCTGTTCGCAGATACACTGACGGTTACATTCCATCGAACTCCAAATGCCCTTTTTCTCCTCTGCCGTCGATGCAATACCCACCTTTGCCTTGGCTGATCATTTTATGCGTCTCATCCTAGTAAGATTCTCTCTCTCTCTCTCTCTCTCTCTCTCTCTGCTTGTTAATAATAACAGAAGCCATCTGAACTTGCAAGATTTGAATGTCTCTGTTGTTAGAGTTGTTCAAAATTTGAGGGTTCAATTCTTTTTATGATATTATTCAAGAAATGTTGTAGTACAAGGCTTATTTGATTCTGGAATTTTTCGGAGGTCACCGTTCTTGATATTATATCTAAGGGTTGTGTTTGGAGGTAGGATTTGTGGAAGGATTTATAGAGGGAAAAGGAAAGGGAACTGATTTCCCTTTGCAAATTGCTTCACAAATTCAAGATTCAGACACGACCTAAACATGACAATCATGGTTCAATGTGTGCATTTTGAACCAAGAAAAATAAGTATATTTGTTACAGTGGAATGCATTGGTTGAACTAATGTAAGATTACGGTGGCTGCATTCCTTTTTACCAAACAGTTACTATTTGTTATTATCTACTTGGGTTTGTTTGTTTTTTTAAAAAGCAAGTCTGTGTTCTTGTTGCTGTTTTCAATTTGCTTTTCAGGACAATAGGGCATCTTTGAAAAAGTGTTAGTTATCATTATTAATACAAATCTATGGAACTTCTTTGGTGGGCAGAGATCATTATGAATTCTGATTAACGATTAGTGAATAGCACAACAAATGCAATTTGGACTTCTATTACTAAGAATTTTAAAATTCAATGACCAATATGATCATCTTCTTGCTAATCTATATTGCATTTTCTTTGGTGGCAACTTTAATCCTGTGTTTTGAAGTGTCGACGTGGATGTCTCCAAAGTACATTATCGAATGGAGCGTACTAACATGGTTACTGATGTCTACTATAACGTTTGCAAGTAGTTTTTGGGTTTTAAATTTGTAAGAAACACAAAGTTTCTACCAATTTTGAGGTTCTCCATATATCTCTATTCCTACATTGACTAAAAATCTTCTAACAAAATTATACTATTATATGTTTAGGTTTTAGTGCCAGTGGAAACCAAGGTAGTAAAGACCGGAAGATTCCTACTGCATTTGTAAGTTTTGAAACAAATAAATACCACTAATTTTGTTCACATAGTTTTTATTTATTTATTTATATATTTACTTAAATTGAGTTTCTTATCGATTTGATTCAAAATCTGTGAATAGGGAAAAGCTGCTGAGGTGGGATGGAAACAATTTGGTGTATGGACGTACAATTGAACTTGTTGAAAATGCTTGAATAGACAGACGGTAGAGAAGACATTCACAATGACAACTGATGGAGAATTCATATATACATATAGTGTCAAATTCATCCATTTTTTTGTTACTCTTAAAATTCTAATTTAGTGTTTTCTCTAGTTCATGCGACACTCTATACGGAGCAAGAGGCATGAAGCTAGTAGTTGTTTTTAGACTAAAGGGATTGTTTGGTGTAAGATTTTTTTCCCACTGTTTAGGATAAGTGCTTTTTATGCGTGTACTACTATTATTACAATAGAATGCAAATTTTAGACAATGTTTGAAGAATAGCTTTATCTGCACATATTTTGCAATTAGCTTTACTTTCTATTATTTGTTCTTTTCTTCTTTTTTTTCTTCTTTTTCCTATGCGATTCAAAATAAGGATTTTGAACATGTGAGTTTGGATAGAGAGAAATTAGGGGAATGTTAGTGAGAAAATTGCAAACTAAAAGATTAGAACTTTGTAAATTGTCTGTTAAATTGCACGACATGAATAATAGAAATGGAAAAGGCTAAAAGAAATTTGACAACCCTTTTAGGCATATGCATAGCTTCAAATGAAGTACTGCTCTTAAAGTTCACATAGAATGAAACATGTGGAGGACACCTTCCAAATAAAGAGTCCCAAAGAAATTTTATACTGTTAAATTGTGCTTTTTACGCATTTAAGATTTTTATTATATTTTTCAGAAGAATCACATACTGAATTGAGTTTAATAAAATTAGTTCAAAAGTTTTAGAAAAAGCATTTATTCAACTTAAAAGTGAAGATCTAAAATATAAATAAGAAAATGAGGCAACATATGAGCAAACATGCTTGGGTGTAAAACTGAGTTTGCCTTGTTGCCATAGGCATTAATTCTGGAGGTTTCGGTATTGCTTTTTTTTTTTTTTTCTTTTTTGGGTATGGGGATTTTGGTATTGCTTTTCTAGCTGTTTCGCGGGGTTTCATTGTTACAGTTGATGCTTCTTTTTGTTGGGATTCAGCACTTGGGGTGACTAAAGTTTTTTGCTTGTAACATATCTTTACTTCACTTCTATTGTTTATTTACCTTATTTATTTGCATATCCCAAGTTGTTAAGACTTTATTTGGATCTTAGATTCTTGGAAGGGTAAAAAACAAGTGAATGAAATAGAAGCAAAATCTCTTCTTTTTATTTTTCCTTTTTTTATTTATTTTTTGAATTTTCTCTTTCTTTTTCTTTCCTCACAAATTTGGGATCCAAACAAGCATGCCCATGACCAAACAAATTTTTTTTTGGAGGAGGACCGTCCATCTCTACTAATTCAGTGTCATTTGCAACTTCAATTTTTTGTGTGCTAATTGCTTAGAAGATCTGTTTCGATTCGATTCATTTAAAACTTTGCAACTTTAACTATGCTGTTTATTTTATTTTTTTATTTTTTTATTTTTTTTGCGAAGACTATCCAAATATTTTAATCATTCCTTTTATAAACACATTGAAACCCAGCAGGTCAGCTTGTGAAAAGTCACTCAACAAACTCACTTATAAACTTACACGTTAGCCCACCAAAATATAAAAATAGTTGTGATGGAATGGAATCCCTCACCTCACTCTTTATGACAAAATATTATTTTTCAATTGTAAAATGTGCTATGTGCCAATTTGTAAATTTTCTTCAATTTTATACATATTTAAAAAAATAAAAAATAAAAAAACTGAAACGTTTCAAATTTAGACCATCAGCCCATCGGCCTGGGCCAAGCTTGCTGGACAGGACCTGGGTTTACATTATAGGCCCAAGGCCAGCCCACGTACAGACTTAAAACAAGAAAGTAGAGGGTAAAAAAATAGAAAAGAAAAGAACGACGGGGGTGTAATTCTGAGGGTACAGCTCAGCAATTGTGGTGCGCACTGTACCATATATTCCACACTAGAAACTGTCATTTTGGCAGTTAACTGAACCCTGCTCTCTCTCTCTCTCTCACTTCAGAGTTCTTACTGAGCCTATCTATATATACTTGTGGCTTTACAAATTCAGAGCTATTTAAATTCCTCATACTCTCTCTCTCTCTCTCAAGAACCTGACTCACTGCCCACATTGATTCCTCTGTTTTGGTAAGTATAAATTCAACTTCTCATTTTATGCCAACCCCATGCTCTGTCACATATTCATTCTAGTACAATTTGAACTGTTTAGTTCTTCATATAGTCCCAATAATAACTTTCTTGATTTTGATTTATCTGCTCCTCTGGCTGAAGAAGAGTTGTGCTTTCGAAGCTGTTTTGAGGATGGATCAAGAAGAAGACCCAGATGACCCATGCTACCTCTGCCGCCAATGCGGGTACGACATTACAGACATCGACAAGTTAGTTTCCAAGGTATGATCTCTCTCTCTCTCTCTCTTCTTTGTTTGTTGTGCTTTGGTTGCTTAGAATTATGCATCAATTTCTGTACTGCACGTGTTAATAATAACAGAACCATCATAATTCCAATCTAAAGTTGCAAGATTTGCATGTCTTTGTAGTTAAAATTGTTCCAATTTTGAGGGTTTAATTCTTTTTATGATGTTATCAAGAAATGTTTAGTATGAGGCTTGTTGATTATGGTATTACGAGCAATGGGGGTGTTTCTTGATATTCTTGATATTGATTCTGAATTTTTTGAAGGTTAGGGTTCTTGCATTGAAGTACAATCTGTGTGTGCATTTTGAAACAATATAATTTCTCAGAACTTTCCCATCATTCATGTAACTTTTGTTTTCAATCTGCTTTGCAGGATATAGTGATGGAGGCGGGCATCTTCAAAGATGAGTAAGATCTCATCGTTAATGCAATTTTTATTTTTTTTAGAACTTCTCATTAAAGATTAGTTTTGAATTCTTATTAAAGATTAGTGATAGACATAAATTCTGATCTCTGTTGTAATCATCACAACAAATGCAATTTGGACTAATCTTGATCATCTTTTTGCTAATCTGCATTGCATTTGATTTGGTGGAAACTTTAATACTGTGTTTTGCAGTGACTATAAGGATGATGGTGACCCAGCAGCATATAATCGAATGGAGGGTACTATCTGTAGTGATATTATCTGTAGTGAGTGCAACAGCCTTTTGGGTTGGAGATTTGTAAGAATCACAAACTTTATACCATTTTTTTTTTTTTTTTTGAGATTGTATATTTATCTTTTCTTGCATATTACCTAAAAATCTTCTAACAAAATTATACTATTATATGTTTAGATTAAAGTGCCAGAGGAAACCGATGTACTTAAGACTGGAAGAGTACTAGCGCATTTGTAAGTTTTGAAACAAACAAATACCGCTATAGTTCAACAGTTTTGCTAGGTGCACTATGTTTTTTGTTTTTTTTTTTATTTGTTTATTTATTTAACTATTTGTACACTTCAATTTTGAGTTTTTTTTTCCTTCTTATGGATTTGATTCAAAATCTGCGATTAGGAACAAGCTCCTGATGTGGGATGGAAGGGAGATGCTGTATCCAGATACACTAATGGTTACATTCAATCAAACAACAGCTACCCATTTCTTCCTCTGCCGTAAATGCAGTACCCCCTTGTCTTGGTTACAGATTTAATGCATCTCGTCCCAGTAAGATTCTCTCTCTCTCTCTCTGCTTGTTAATAATAACAGAAGTCATCTAAACTTGCAAGATTTGAATGTCTTTGTTGTTAAGATGTTCATATTTTAAGGGTTCAATTCTTTTTATGATGTTATTCAAGAAATGTGGTAGTACAGGGCGTTATTTGATTATGAAATTATCAAAAGTTCTTGTTTGTTATACACCTGCATTGAAGAACAATCGTAGACTCATATACTGATTCTGAACTTTTGGAGACCAAGATGGGTCTGTGTGTCTTGAATCAATAATATATAATTTTTCAAAGATCATCTAAATCTGATCTTGTATTTATATGAGCAAAAGTTCTTAGGATCCACTGATTCTGCAATGTTTTGTTGGTTACGGTTTTTGATATTATATCTAAGCATTGTGTCTGGAGTCAGGATTTGTGGGAGGATTTATAGAAGGAAAAGAAAAGGGAAATGATTTCCCTCTGCAAAACATTCACAAATTCAAGATCCAAATACAACCTAAAGAATGATGAACATGATTCAGTGTGCGCGTTTTGAACCAAGAAAAATCTATATATCTGTACATAGAAACATGCTTCAGTGTGCCTGTTAAGAATATGGTGATTTATGTTACAGTGGAATGCGTTGGTTGAACAAATGTCATATTACAAACAGTTACTATTTGTTATTATATCTACTTGGGATTTATTATTATTATTATTATTGTTGTTGTTGTTATTTATTTTTTAGAGCAAGTCTTCGTTCTTATTGCTGTTTTCATTCTGCTTTTTAGGACATAATGATCAGCGCAGGCATCTTTCAAAATGTGTAAGTTATCATCATTAATACAATTCTATGGAACTTCTTTGGTGGGCAGAGATTGCTCTGAATTCTGATTAATGATTAGTGACCAGCACAACAAATGCAATTTGGACTTTTATTACTAAGAATTTTAAAGTTCAATGACCGATCTGATCTTCTTCTTGCTAATCTGTGTTGCATTTTCTTTGGTGGCAACTTTAATCCTGTGTTTTGCAGTGTCAACGTGGATGTTGCTGGCGAAGCACATTATCGAGCAGAGGATGCTAACGTGGTTACTGATGTTAACTATAAAGGTTGCAGGAAGCTTTTGGGTTGGAAATTTGTAAGAAACACAAAGTTTCTACCAATTTTGAGATTCTCTATATATCTATTCTTACATTGACTAAAAATCTTCCAACAAAACTATACCATTATATGTTTAGGTTTTTGTGCCAGTGCAAACCAAGGAAGTTCAGACCGGAAGATTCCTACTGCATTTGTAAGTTTTGAAACAAATAAATACCACTAACTCTGTTCACATAGTTTTTTTTATTTATTTATATATATATACACTTCAATTGAGTTTCTTATCGATTTGATTCAAAATCTATGAATAGGGAAAAGCTGCTGAGGTGGGATATAAATGATGAACCTGTTGAAAATGCTTGAATAGATAGTGGATAAGACATTCGCAATGACAACTTATGGAGGACTCATATATACATGTAGTATCAAATTCATCCATTTTTTTGTTACTCTTAGAATTCTGATTTGATGTTTTCTCTAGTTCACGCGATACTCTATATGGAGCAAGGGGCATAAAGTTAATAGTTAATAGTTGTTTTTGGATAAGCGCTTTTTATGCGTGTACTATAATTTTTGTTACAATTGAAAGTTGATTTTAAACCATGTTTGAAGTAGCTTATCTGCATATATTTTGCAATTAGCTTTACTTTCAATAATTTGTTCTGGTTTCTTTCTATGCAATTCAATGTAAGGATTTTGGACATGTGTGTTGGATAGAGAAATTAGGGGAATCAGTGAAAAAGTTGCAGACTAAAAGATTAGGCTCTGTTTGGTTTAGATTTCAAAACATAGTTTCATCACTGATTTAAATGTGGTATTTGGTTGCAGCTTTCAAATTATAATTCTACACTCATTTCTCAAAACTCATTTCAAACTGTAATCATTACTTTTCAAAACTCATAACCAAACACACAACTCAAAACTTTTTTCAAAACTCAAAAGTAACTTAATTTTTATTTTAAATATTTTTTATT
>JAPPVO010003329.1:0-26559 GCA_030407325.1 Camellia japonica | reverse complement strand
TAATTTGCTTAGCTAATTTATGCTTTGGTTTTGTACCTAATTAGTTAATGCGCTTAACTATTCAATTTGTTTTGTAATAATTAGTTAGCTTGTTAGTTTATTAGTTGGCTTGTAATAATTAGTTTAATTAGCTTAAATTAGCTAGTTAGCTTCTTATTCGGACCCTCCATCGAGAGGGCCAATTGTTGTAATAAGCGTGTGTGTGTGTGATGCATGGCTTCCAACCCCTATTTCTTTCTCCCTTTTGCTTAACCGCTTACGATGGTTAGTTTTAGGGCATATTTTGTTTAGCATACCTTATGCTTTGCATGTGTGCATCATTCATCTGTATTGCATGCACCGGGCTCGGCGCATCATACTAACTGCATTGTATTTCAAATACATTTACTTGAATACGTGTTCAACAGCATGTTCTCAAGTCGCATTTCACATGACATCTTAGAATAGCCGAGCCTATTTTAGTTGCATTCTTGCATGTGTTGCATTAGCCATCTTAACATGAACTAGGATCATGCATGATTTCTAACTAGTTCTTTGTTTTGACTCGAAGTACACTGTGAGTGTTTATGCTTTAGCATACTGCATGAGATGTGTATGTTGTCATGTTTAGCATGCTTGCCATGAGGCTAACTGCTCATTTGATTAATTGCCTGAATACCTGTGGGTGAAGGTTGGATTGCTTGAATTGGAACAATTCATCAAAATCCTCGTCTTAGCCTACTTACGAGTAGCAAACTTCAAATCATTTTCACAAACGAACATGCAATGTTTTGTTCCAACTTAGGCGATCTAGTCTATACTTGTATGTTGTACGCATCACATAGTAATTCTAGGTTAATAACCGGAATAAGAACACATGTGTTTTCAAAAAACAAAATATCATGTTAGTAAAGGCCGATCTTTGACCGGGCGAGCGGGGGTGCTCATTGCATGACCTTCCCCTCTCGTACCCAAGTTCCTGAGCCGTGGCAACTTTGGTGATGACGGACACGTGGCCTTAGGCACGAGTCAGGGTTTCCTAAATTTTCCCAAAATAAAATATTTAGGTGGCGACTCTATATCTGGAAAAGCAGTCCATGTTTGGCACTTCTTTATTAAAATCAATTTTCCAAAACGATTTGCCAGATTTAGACTCTTTGGTGATTTATCGGTCTTGCATTGTACTTTGCGAGATTAGATTCAGAACCGTGACATTAAGTCTAAATTGTAGTAGCTAGAGAACAAAACGGAATTCGCGCCCTCGCAGCGCGGAGCTGGGGAGTTCTCGGGGCGGTCTACACCTTGCGTCTAACTTCAGTTATGCCCTTTCTGGCGAATACATTGATAATGGGGAATAGACAGAAAACTTGACTCAACTATGCCTCCTAGTTCATCATTTTGACCATTTTTGTTTTTTGGCTTTCTGCTAAAACAATTTTGACCAACATGAGAGTTAGATTAGCATGCTTGTTTGATTTTCTGATTTGAAATCATGCAAGTCAGGTTGTGCGCACTGAAAATTTTCCTTTCTTTGGGTCTAAGAAATGGTCCAGTTTTAGAAAAATGGAATAATTTTTGAGAGAATTAGTTAACCTCATTAAAAATCCTCAAAAATTGTTTTTGCAAATGGCTATTGCTCAACCAATGCGGAATCTACTCTTGAGATGCACAATCTCAGATCTGAATTTGATTTGTCTTGCAGCTGAATCTTGTAATAGAATAGGGCACCCGAATTTGAACTGAGACAAGCCAATTTGCACATGGATAAGATAGCTGAGTTTGAACAAGGATAAGCCAATCAACATGGATGAGCCAAGTAGGTTGAAAATGATTGTGGCCGAACTTCAGGATGAAGTTGCCTATGTATCCTAAAGACAGGAATCAGGCCTGATGTAGTTCCGGGTTGAGGTTCACTTGGGTGTTGACACTCTTCTTTTGCGCTCTAACTTTTGCCAAGGCCGCCCTTTCAGGTTTTCAACCTTGCGAGCTATGTTTTTCTTTTCTTTTCATTTCATTTCATTTCTTTTTTATTTTTCTTTTCATTTTTTCATTTTTTTGTTCTTTTCTTTTCTCTGCTCTAACTTTTTCCTGGGTCGCCCTTCCGGGTTTTCAGCCCAGCGTGCCTCTCAAGGATAGAAAAGTTTAACTTGTTCATGTTGATCGGTTTTGAGATCTCAAAGACATCTGAATCCAAGAGAATGGCTGTTGTTCGCTGATGATGTAGGAGTCCATCCAATTGGGTTTGAATTTCCCCTAGTGTTGTGGATAGGAACTCTATTGTCCTTCAGCAATAAACTTTCTTCTCTCCATTTCTCGAATTTGGCTTTCTTGGCAGTCTTCATTGGTTTGCGAAATGACTCATCTTTTGAATCTTTGAGCACATCTGACCTTTTTGCCCTTAGTTCAAGGGTTACTTCTGATCTAACTTTGCAAGCTTCCTTTAACGACATTTGACCTTCTTGATCTGACCTTCTTGCCCCTAGTTCAAGGGTTGCTTCCGATCCGGCCATACAAGCCTTATGTTTTGGTTGATCATTGAACATTCTGAGTCAAGGTTCAAGATTTGAAAGCAAAAAGGGGCGAGTCTCGAGGCCAAGAGTGATCCTATGCTACACAATCTCAAGATTAATTCCAGGCATATCTTTGCAGAACCACGCAAAACATTTTTTGAAATCTTTTAATAAAGCGACTAGTCGCTCGCGTCGAAGACAATGTAGAACCGATCTGGATCAAGCTAGGATCCTTCTCAGTACTCACATTAACAAACATGATCTCATTCATTAAGGGCTTAACATGCCTCTTTTTCTCTCAGTTGATCAAATTTTTGTAAATCTTGAGGAATTCCTTCCTCTTTGTTTTCATCACAGTGTTAGAAAAGTTTTGAAAAACTTAGGTCAATGCAATGATTTAAAGGCACAGAAAAAGCAGGTGAAAATCTCTGCCGTTTTATTCAAAACTTCTGGCACAACTGGCTTAATGGCAGAAACAGATGCAAAAGAAAGAGTGTAAAAGACAAACACAAAACAAGATAGTGATGTTCGAGGTAACACCACCAAAATCACTAACCTCCGATACAACAAGATAGACTCCACACAATAAGACAGACTCAATACAACACAATAGAATTGAATTAATACCCAAGTCAGAAAGTAAAGTAAACAGCATTCGCAAATTGCTCAAAACAGTGCGTGCCATCCACCATATCTAGAGTAGAAATGTGCGCCATCAGCAGGTGGTTCATTTCCCGATCACATAATCATATTATCCCCAGGTTCATTGATCCAGTGTCGATAGACTTTGCAGGACCTAGTGCGACGATGATCTCATTGTCAATCAGATCTTGTATTTCGTGGCGAAGAAGAAAATAACTGTCAGTGTCATGGCCAATTTGTTGATGGAAGGCACAATACTTGGCAGCATTATGCTTGGCCGGAAGGGGATCTGGGGAGAAGCCGAGGCTCAAGGGGTTTGAGATGGCCTTGTCCTATAAGGATTTGGAGAGCTTTGGATAAGGCCATATAGAGTGGGGTAAAGACCCTCTGGCCTCGGGGTTGATGGCTCGAGGTTTGTTTGGTTGTATTGGATGAATCGACAAAGGGGTTGGCAGGTACTGACTGGGTTTGATGATCTCTTCCGAGTGTAAGATTGGAGCTGAAAGGGGTGTTTCTGGTACGACATCCCTTTTCCCGGCTTACCCCTTGATTCGAAATGCCCCGAACCTGAGTGGCAAAAGTGTCATCCACAGTCTGTGCAACAACTGCGAGCACTTGCTGTTTGTTCAGTCCTTCAACCTTTAAAGCCTCAACAGCCCACTGAAGATGTTTATAGGGACCAATGCCTGCCCCTACCTTGTTCTTGCCATTTGCCTCCACTTTGCCAAGGGATTGGGTCGCTATATCAGAGCAGAGCCTAGTTGTTGTCGACATGTCATTGCCCAGACCTGAGATAGCTTTAGGTTGCCCATTTTCAATTGCAGCTTACCCCAAGATTAGGGAGCCTTTTGGCATGAAATTTTTGGCATGTGATGTGGTTGATGATGGAGCCAAAACCCCAGAGGCTAAATTTGCCACTATTCTTTGAAGATTTTCAATCATGCTTATCAGCTTAGAAGTAGTGGGTTCAGGGGTTTGAGATGATTGGGGTTCGAGTGCATCCATCATGCACAAGTCCGTACTTTCTGGAATGAATACCTCAAGCTTGGGTAAATGGACTAGGGTGATGTATATGTTGGGGTTGTAGGTGGATGGTAGTGTATGGATTAGATTAAGATTTGGAGGTAATAGGTTAGGGGTGGCCTGAGGTCTTTTTGGTGGAGCCATGATCTCTTCGTTAATAAGATCCTGAATCTTATGACAGAGGCAGATACAACGGTTTGTATCATGACCGTGTTGTTGATGATAAACACAGTATTTAGCTGGGTCATATCTTGGTGGAAGAGCATTTGGAAGGGGTCGGAGTTCTAGGACTTCTAGGTACCCTTTTTCTTGCAGCATTTTCAAAGCTTGAGAGAGACTCATGTAAAAAGGATGAAAATTTCGAGCTGGGGGCTGATTTAAAGTGGTTGGTTTTTGGCCATTGAGGGGAGTGGTGACAGTGTTTACTTTTGAGCATTTAGCAATTGTGCTATCATCAATAGTAGCATTGGAACTGCGAACAACATTCTTCTTCAAAGGCTCATTATATTATCTTCCACAAAGATTCCTTGTCTAATGGCATCCTCGATTTGAACCCCCGTTTCATGAAACTCTGGAAAGGTAAACAGAGGTAGAACGATCATCTTCTGTAGCAATTTTCCATGCAAATTTCAAACAATCATCCTATCTGATCTTTTTCGGAAGGCCTTGTGGTCATCATCGAGGCCTTCGCTCTTCATCTCGTCACGAACTCTGAGAAACCCTCATTTAGCTCTTGGCGGATGGCTTCGAGATCACAAGTTGTGACCTCAATCTGTGTGTTGTAGGAGTATTGAGCAATAAAGGCCTCAGCCATCTCTTCCCAGTTCTGTTTCATAGAGTCCTCCAATTTTGCATACTAGATTGCAGCTATCCCAGACATGGTTTAGTCGAAGAGAGACAAATTTTGGGCTGGGGTCAAACCCATTGGCCTCAGGATATCAGAAAACAGGCAGAGGTGCACCATTGGGTCTCCAGAGCCATCGACATGGTCAATATGCGGCATTTTAAACCACTTTGGTAAGGTAATTGTAGATTCAGTATACCTATCCTCTAAATCCGGGATGGAGTTCACTCATTGTGCTCGTTTGAATAACTTCTCCAGTTTATTGACCCTAAGTGCAGTTGGGTCAACCTCAAATTTAAACGGAGTTTCGGTTTGATAGACAGGAGCTTTAGAGGCCTGTGCTGGGATTGGCTCCGCCGGATTGCCCTAAGTCTCTTGGACATTAGCAGTATGGGAAGTGGCTTCGGGTGTCGGGTTACCCGTGGAAGGTGCATGAGATGCAGAAGCCGCGACTGGCTGTGGCTGTTGTTGTTGTAGCCGGGTTATCGCTTCGGCTTGACAAGCTGTGACCTCGACCTGACGAGCAGCGTCTTGCTGCAGTACTTTAACTGTTTGCTGTAGGTGCTGCATCAGTTCTTCCACACTGGCTGGGGGATACTGCGCCATGGGAATGGGTGATTGATCTCGTGTTAAGCTGAATGCAGACAACTATTCCCGGACCTGACTGGACACTGATGAACCGAAAGGTGACTGTTGTAGACACTGCATTGGTGAATCCTGTCTGACTCTCCTCCGTCTTGTACCCGGGGGGATAAACTCAAGTTGCTTCTGAACAATTTCCGACCTGACAAAGTCTATCAACACAAGTCCAGAGTACCTGGGGGATATCGGAGCCTTCTGAAGCTATGGTTCTAGGACTACCTTGCAAAAGAGAAAACAGATAACATCTCAGCCCAATTTCACTAGAACGGATATGATCACAGCTAAGTGGCTGTGCTCTCTACTGAATTCTGCCCCAAAACAGATACTGACTTGGCAACTGATCTGCACATCTTTGAACAGTTTCACTGTAAAACACATACCAATTAAGTGAGAGCCAAAACACCCCTATGATGGGATAGGGTTACCCTGTCTTAGTTTCGTCAGGAGCTGGGGTTTCATTATGCATAACAAGTGGTTTCACACAATCTTGTATTCGGGTAAGCATTCTGTCCTAGTTTGGAACAGTCTCTATGGTTTCCGATATGCAACTAGGTCGATTGGTCAAAAAGGGTACCTCAGCAAGACTACCTAATATACCTCTCGCACCTAATACCGAGAAGTAAAAAGAGGATCAAACGGTACAGCGGTAGTCTAGATCCAAGGGTTGTGTTCCCATCGTGGCAGAGCTGCAACCGGCCAGCCTTTTGGCAAGCTTTTCCAAGCAAGCCTTCGGCAAACCGCTCAGGAATAGTAGATGGCAAACACTATGACTTAGGCGCACCAATGCAAATGCAAATGCAAGCAAACACATAAGTGTAGATAAAACAACATATTATGAGTTCGAGTCAAGTTCTCTAAATCCTAGCAGAGTCGCCAGAAACTGTAGACTCGCCTTTTTCTGCGCCCCCGCCTTTTGGAAAGGGTTTGAAAAGAAGACCTCACAGTTCGGACTCTACCTGTGGTTCTAAATCTAGTCTCACAAGTGCAATGTGAAACTGATAATCACTAAAGAGTCCAAATCCGACAAACTTTTTTGGAAAATCGATTTTAAATCAAATAATGCCAAATTTGGACTGTTTTGCTAGACTACAGAGTCGCTACCTAAATATTTTATTTTTGAAAAAATTTAGGAAACCCTGACTCGTGCCAAAGGCCATGTGTTCGTCATCACCAAAGTTGCCTCGGCTCGGGAACTTGGGTATGAGAGGGGAAGGTCATGAAATGAACACCCTCGCTCGCCCGATCAAAAGATCGGCCTCTACTAACCATGATATGATGTTTTATAAACCTCATGTGTTCTTGTTCCGGTTATTAGCTAACATTACTATGTGACTCGCACAAGCAAGTATAGACTAAAATTGCAAGAATTGGAACATTTCAACTCATGTTTATTTTTGAAAATGGTTTGAATTTGCTAACCTTAAGTAGGCTTAAAGATATGGATTTGCCACCAATCAAGGTGGACTTAAAACACACATTCATTGAATTGTTTCAATTCAAACAATAAGCCTTCATCCACAGGCATTCATGCAGTTTAGCAGTTAAGCACATAGCCTCATGACAAGCATGCGAAACATGGCAACATGGCAATCACACTTATGCAAGCATGCTAAAGCATAAAAACTCACCGAGTACTCCAAGCTAAAACAAAAGCTAGTTAGAAAGATGTATGATCCTAACTATGTTAAATGTCTAATGCAACACATGCAATAATGCAATTAATAGGTTCGGCTACTAATATGGAATTTGGATTGATTTGAACAACATGTGATTAAACACGTATTCAAAGAAATATTGAAATTGTAATGCAGTTTGAATGATGCGTCGAGCCTTGGTGCATGCAAGATAAATGAATGGATGTAAACATGTGAGCATAAGGTATGCTAATTGAAAATGTCCCTAATCTAACCATCAAAAGCGATTAAATAAAAGGGAGAAAGACGTGGGGTTGGAAGACATACACACACGCACGCACACTTATTACAACATTACGCCCTCGCGAAGGAGGGTCCAAATGAATAAGTTAACTAGCTACCCTAATTTAAGCTAAGTTAATTATTACAAAATGAATTAACTATTCTAGTATCAATATTACGAACACGATATTTAACTAAACACTTAAGCAACAAAAAGGGTGGACTACCCCTTAACACAAAATAGCCTCAAATCACCATTTTTAAACCATAAAATAGAGTTTTTTGGAGTACAAAACCAGCTCAAAAACACTGTAAAAATATGGCAAAACAAGTATTTAAAACAAGCTTAAAATACAAGTGACATGCCTCTTGAAGATAAGATGCAATTTAGAGCAACAAAACAAGCTAAATCAAGCCAAAATCCTCTTCTAAAGCTTAAAGAGGGCCTCAAGTAACCTCAACTCAATGGTGGTCAAGTTTGATTAAGGGTTGCTAGGCAAAAGTTTGAAGTATGCAAGCTTCTAAGCACAAAAGCTCAAGAGAGAGAGAAGTCTAGAGAGAGGATTTTAGAGAGAGAGGCTCCCAAAATTTTTCCAACCTTGAAATATGAGAGATATGCCATCTATATATAGAAAAATGAGAGCCTTGGTCGAAAATATCAAGGTAGAAATATCTGGAGCAGTGTGGAACAGTTAGAGGGGAAATATATGCAAAATATCTGAGTTTTGGACACCAATGGCCAACCAGCCATCACTGGTGGCTGACAGGCCACATCTGTGGCCGACCACAAAAATCTGCTTTCCAGGTCCAACTTCAAATGGACATATCTCCTTTATCCGGACTCCTTTGTAGGTCATTCTTGTGTCTAAATTGAAGCCCCAGAAGTCTTATTTCCAATGGTGGAAGCCTCACATCAAAATTCCAAGTGTGCAAAAAGATATGCCTCTTTTAGTGAAAACTGCTCAGTTTTGGTTTAACCGGATTCATGCCTAACTTCTCCCAAACTAGTTTTCTTCTCTCCCCTCCACTTTTCTTCAACTCCAAACCTCTAAAAAAGACGTTTTAAAGAGTTTTTCAAAAATTTCACCTCTCTTTCATTTATTTCCACTTTGTCCTTGCTCAGTTTACCCAAAAGCATAACATTTAATGAAATACGAACCTTGGAACATTGTAGAAACTTTTTCAAAAATATTTTGAAAGAGAGGGTTTTAAGGTCTAAAATCATTTTGGTGAAAAGGCTTTGGTCCAAAAAGGGGTTGTAAGATTGGGATTTGAAATTCCTCTTGTCGAAGAAATTGAACCTTTGCATAGTATAGCCTTCGTCCTCGAACAATCAACCTGAGGCCCTCAAGTCTTAAGGGCGGTCAAAAATGGGGTGTCTACACCCCACTGAGTTGAATAAGACTTTGATTACCTTAATTCCCAAGGTAGATCACCCAACAACCATGCACTACTTCTGACCTATTTCTCTTAGCAATGTCACAATGAGGATCATATCTAAAATATTGGTATCTCAACTACGCCCTCTTTTTAACAAGCTGGTAAGTCCGCTACAGGGGAATTTTATTCCTGGTAGACACAGCAGATAATATGTCATTGCTCAGGAGCTTCTTCACACAATGAAAAGGTCCAAAATACTAAGGGTTCCATGGTTATAAAATTGATTTAGAGAAGGCATATGATCGGATTGAATGGGTTTTTCTTGAAAGAATTTTGTCTGAAATGGGTTTCTCAACCAAATGGATTTCCTTAATCATGATTTGCGCCTCCACTACTCAATTGGCTGTGCTTTGGAATGGGGCATCTACTTCTTAACCATCTCGAGGGCTCCGGCAGGGTGATCCCCTCTCTCTCCTATCGTTTCTTTTTTGTATTGAAAAGCTAAGCACAATATCTTGCAAGTTGTTGCTAAGCAATATAAATCTTTAAAATTGCTTAAAATGACCCACGTTCTCTCAACTTTTGTTCACCGATAATATGTTTTTATTTGGAGAAGCCTCGAGTAAGCAGGTGTAGTTGGCTTTTCATGCTCCTTTCGGATACGACTAGCCCTACAGTTCGGACTCCTGTGGTTTTGAATCTGATTTCACAAGTGCAATATGAAACAGTGAAAACACAAAAAGAGTCCAAATCCGACAATTCTTTTGAAAAATCGATTTGAATAAAAAATGCCAAAAATGGACTGCATTGCTAAATTTCAGAGTCGCCACCTAAATATTTTTGAAAAATTTAGGAAACCTGAGACTCGTGCCAAAGGCCACTTATTCGTCATCACCAAAGTGTCTCGGCTCAGAAACATAGTACGAGAGGGAAGGTCATGAATTGAACACCCCACTCGTCCGATCAAAGATCGACCTCCACTAATCAAAAGTTGAAACATTTTGATTTCATGTTTGCTTGAAAATTGGTTTTGAATACGCGTCACTGGAAAAGGTGAGTTTGTATGTCCATTTAATCAATTTATCCCAATTTAAGCAATTAGCCTCTTGGTATTTATGCTTTGGCATGCACAACAATCACATTTATGCAATATGCTAAAGCGATAAGTGCTTACCTAGTACTCCAAGGCAAGCCAAAAAGGAAGAAATAGTTAGGAAAAATGTATGATCCTAATGATACAAAATGACTAATGCAACACATACAAAAATGCTTTACTTGATCCAGTTGTCTAATATATCATGTAAATCATTTTGATAGCTTGTGGTGGCGCACGTATTCAAGGAAGTAATAAATGAGTATGCCGTTAGAATGATAAACCGAACCTAATGCATGCAAAACAAATGGATGTAAATCATGGAAAATGCTAAAAGAAACATGATGTTTTATTATATCCATCATAAATAATGAAATAAAAGGGAGAAAGACGTGGGGTTGGAAGACATACATATTATTACATATTTTGCCCTCATGCAAGAGGGTCTGAATGAGTGTCCGAATTAACTAGTTATTACAAATTCGAATGAATGAATTAAATAACTAACTAGCTAAGTTATTATAACAAGAATGATAATGAAAACAACGACAATTCTTACAACACAACTCAACTAATTATGAAATAAAATGACAATAATAATGACAATGACAATAACAATTACAATGATATTACAAGAAATAATATTAATTAATTACAACAACGAACAATCAACGAGGCACAATAACTGCATGCACAGGGTCTAGAAGCTGCAACTGTCTGCCCAGATTGCTCTGCCTCACCCACAGCCACTGCCCTCTTGCTTCTGCTAACAGCTCACTGCTTACCCATACATTTTGACTCGGCTGGCCCCAAATGAGATCTGGTCGGCACCAAAGAGAGCTGGCTGACCCCTAATTTCGTGCCAAAATTGTTTTTGTGCTCTGGGGTGAGAACAGTGCAGACAGAGCCTTTCTAGGCCCTGTTTGTCCCTTCTGCTCTTCTCTGTTACGGGAAACTCAAGAGAAGAACGAAGCCATTTCCAAAACCATCAATGTGCAAATTGGTTACTCAATGACTTCGAATATGATTTTAGACAAAAATCAATGAATGCAAAGAATAACAACCACCCACTCCTCCTATCATGGAGTGAGCTCAAAGAGGGAGGTAGAGACGCTTCAAGGTTCATCAAAACATCATAAATTGAAATATGACGACCCTTGACATGATGGACTCAGCATAATGTCCGGCGGAACCCAAGCAATATAACTCATGTTCCTTATGTTGGTTGGTTTATTTTAAGCCAAATTCATTAGTCTTTGCCATTCTTTAATTCATTTGTCCAAGGTGATAATTACGTCCACTAAATGAGAAACATGTCAAACGGGAAGTGATTCTCAACATGAAAGAGAGACCATGCCTTTGATGATGAACCTCCGTAGAGATTAAGCCATTAAGCATAGATCTCTAGCTCATGTTTTGAATAACCATCAACCGGTTGAAACAACTCTCAAACGAAAGAAATGGATGGTAAGTTTTTATTAAAATGAGGCTCTAACATGGAAACAATCAAAGAAAAGCCAAGAACAACATACAACGAATTATATATAAGAGGTTAAGATACAACAAACGAACTAATCAAAACTTGAACCAATTAAATAACCTAGGACAGCCCTAAACAGCCCCTAATAGGTTAAAAAAATAGTGGCTCAAAGTGCATGAAAAGAGTCCAAAAAGCTAAATAACAAGTAAAGAAAACAAGCTAGTAAGCAAGAATAAGGAGGGGTGGCTAACCCCTCCACCTTTGAAACCTCAAAGCATATTTTTAGCCTCTTTTAAAAACTCTGAAAAATCAATTTGGAAAGCAAAGAAAAGGTGTAAACACAAGGTTGAGCTATAGGTGAACGTACAAGAAAGAGTGTTAACTCTCTCTACCCTAGTCCGCTATCCAAACCCAAGCTTAGACACTTGAAATAAGGTCAAGACAATATAAAAACACAAGAAATAGATAGCAAGAGATAGCAAAGTGTAGACACCTCATTTTTGACCGACCGTAAGACTTAGACGTCACCGATTGAGCGCTTGGTGATGTTGCATACTGTGCTCGTTCAGAAGTTTCAGAGTCGCGGCCGTGCGCCCTGCCTCCGGACTTCCGAATCCTCTTCTGTTCCTTGTCTCGGTTTGCGAACCAGACTCGGTTTTCTCTGTTTTCTTTCCTGAGGGAGGGAGTGGTCCCGTGGACTATCTCTCGGTGGCCGTTCGCTACTTTTCGTGGCCGTAGGCCATTTTGCCCATTTCGGAGCCCGTTCCCGGTTTTCGGAGCGTCAGGCCGTGTGCCTCGGTTCGGGACCGCCCAACCATCTCCGATTTCTCCGGTTCTTGGCAGTACCTCTGTTTTATCATTATGACACACTGGGGCCCCTGATGCCCACTTCGTGGCCGTATGCCACTTTCGGTGCCTATAGCCGGTTTTCGGGCCCCGAACCTCGCGGTTTGGCCCCCGAGCATTCATTTCGCATCGGATTTCTCCGGTTTTTGGCAGGTACCTCTGTTTTGTCATACCGAGAAAACCTGGGGTCTCAGATACCCACTTTGCTGCTGAACACCACTTCCGGTGCCTACAGCCCATTTTCGGGACCCCGAACTGCGCGGTTTGGGCCCCAAGCGTTCATTTCTCATTTGTTTTTGTTCAATTTTGGCAGGTACCTCTTTCAGCATTAGGAAGATCACTGGAGGTAGGAGGCCAGCAATTATCCCAGATAACCAGTTTCGCTCCTCCGGCGCCCGTTTTGCTCACTTCCGGGCTAATGTTGAGCACCCTAGGCCCATCTTCTTCCAACCAAAGCTACATATTTGTGATGAGGGCACATGGGAGGACACCAAAAAAGTGGTGGTCGGCCAGTCATTGTTGTTTTCATTTTTTGAGCCTCTCCTTCAAATGCAATGTTGTGACTCCTGCTTCAGTGTTGCCACATTCCGACCATGGAACCTTGTTCTACACACATGGGAGGACACCAAAAAATGGTGGTCGGCCACTAATTCAACTTTTCATTTTTGCCCTTGGCTGGCCGGCCATGGGAGGTGGCTGGCCGGCCATGGGGGGTGGCTGGCCGGCCACCTTCAAGAAATCCACCTGGCCGGCCAGCTTTCTGCTTTTCAACACTTTCCAGCTGTCCATTCACTTTCAAAATATCTTTGGGCATCCGGGGGATATTTTGGGAGGGAAAGCTTGGGTGCTTTCCCTCCCTTTTACACCCCTTTCTTGCCTATTTGAGGGGATGGCCTCCTCCTTTGTTGAGGTTAGAAAAATTCTCCTCAAGACTTGATCTTCCAAGAGCCTCCATTTTCATCTCCAAAAGCTCAAAAGTTCCTTAAGTCCCTAGCTCCTCTCTTCATCAACCCTAAGCACCACCAACACCACCTCCATTTCAGCAGCAAAGGGAGTGATTTTCAGAGTTAGGGATCAACAAATTCAAGCCAAGAAGCAAAGAAAGCTTGATCTTCAAGGGTAAGTCACCATTTCCCTTTTTCTTGCATAATTTTGCTTCAAATTTTTACCCTACTTGTGATCTGTTTTGGGTTCTGACCCCTTCTGGTTTTGTGCTTATTTTGAGCCCCTCTACAACATTGTAGAAGGGCTCAACCCTGTTTGGCTCTCCTTCATGCACTTGCTTCAATAGCATCTTTTATGCCAATTATTTGCATGCTTTTTTGGCATTTGAATGATCTGATTTCGAGCCTCATATATACTGTTAGTGGGGTTATATTGAGCCCTATTCAACATTGAAGAAGGGCTCCATCATGTTTGGTGGCTCTAGCATGCACTTCCTTTGTAATTCCTTCAAATTACCGTAAACTTGCATGCTATTTTTAGCTTATATTCATTTGTTTTTGGAGCATGCCATTAACTGTGAGTGAGTTATTTTAGGTCCCTCTACAACATTGTAGAAGGGATCAACTTGGTTTGAGGTCTCCATGTTACCTCTCTTTATACCTCTCTTTGGCCCCATTTTGTATGACTTTTTGGGCTTGTTTGGCTACTGATTTGAGCCTTCATCAGGCTTAGAGAGTGTCTTAAAATGACCCATCCTTCATGTTTTGTTAAGGGTCCAAAGTTTTTTGATGCATGCTTTGGTACTTCATGTTGTACCCCCCTTATTTTCCGTAAAATTGCATGCTTCGTTAGACTTTCTTAGCTACTGATTTGAGCCTTGATCAGGCTTATAAAGTGTCTTATTTTGGCTTATTCTTCATACTTTGTCAAGGGTCCAAAGTTGTTTGATCATTGCTTATGGTACCTCATGTTGTAGCCCCTTATTGGCTCATTTTTGCATGCCATTTTGAGCATATCTACACACTGAATTAGAGGATCTCATCTACTGTAAATATGCATTTTTTTGGCCCCTCTTCAATTTTGTAGAACTGATTTTTCTGGTTTGAGCATTGTATATACCACTTGCTTTATAAATCCCCTCTTTTCCCCCATTTTTGCATGCCATTGTTGCCATATCTATGCTCACAATTTAGCCTTGCTTTGTACTGAAAAGATGCTATTTTTGGGGCTTCCTTGCTACTGTTTTTGCTTTCATGTGTCAATTATGCATGTTTAGTAGGGCTGTAGGCCATTTCGGGTGCATTACATCGCATTTCGGGCATCGGGTGTAATTTTGTCATAATTCGGGGGGGGTGCTATTTGGCATCATTTAGCTGCTGAAATTGGCATTTTCCATATGCCATATGTCACATCTCATTCGCATGTCATTTCTGTGCCTTAGGGCCATGCCTCGGTTTGCGTGCCCGTGTGCACGCATTTCGAGGCACTTCATTTTTGTCTCACGGCATCTGATGCGAGTGTGGCTGAGGTCCACTCATGTAGTGTAAGCCCAATTTGCATTCCGTGTCATTTGCATTACGTATGTCACCGCCTCGATTTGCGTGCCCGTGGCACGCATTTTGAGGCACCCTTTTTTATCCGACGGCATCTGATGTGAGTGTGACTGAGGTCCACTCATGTTAGTGTAAGCCCAATTTGCATTTCCATCTCATTTTGTCATCGCCTCGGTGTGCGTGCCTGTGGCACGCGTTTCGAGGCACTTCGATTTTATCCGATTCCACTTCATATCATCGTCTCAGTTTGCGTGCCCGTGTGCACGCATTTCGAGGCACTTCGGTTTTATTCGATTTCTATTCATCATCGCCTCGTTTGCGTGTCCGTGTGCACGCATTTCGAGGCACTTCGGTTTTATCCGATTTGCTTTCATTACCATCGCCTCGGTTTGCGTGCCCATGTGCACGCATTTCGAGGCACTTCAGTTTTATCCGATTTGCATTTCACATCATCGCCTCGGTTTGCGTGCCCGTGTACACGCATTTCGAGGCATCTCATTTTCATAGCATTGTGCATGCTAAGACTGCATATTAGTTGCATTCACGCATATCATGCATATTGCATTGTGTTCGGGATAGGAGTTAGCCCGGACCGGGAAACGAGGCACGTTTCGTACTCCGAGTGACGGAACGGGTCTCAATTCCCAGTCACCGACACTCCGGATTACCCATGATGGAGTTAGGTTTTGTTGTAGCATCACATGCATTCATTCTATATTGAGTTGTGCAATCGCTCCTCGGCCATCATGCATCGATATGCGTGATTGGTGGCACGAGGATAGGCATGCATATATTTGTGAAATACATTGCTATGCCCTTTTCCTGCTCTCTGTTGCAGCAAAATCAAGGATCAACAACTTTTCAGAGTTTGGCACGCATTTCAAGAAAAGTGCAAACAGAGGCTAATTGGGGATCCCAGTGGATTTCCGCGCCAGAGCAGCCCGGCATACATTTTCATCAGAAGCGAGGCAGCCCCCGCTTGCAAACCGATTTACAGCTTTCTTAGTTTAATTTGCTAATTACTTAGAAATCTGTAATATTCTTTTATTTTTCGGATTCGGACTGTATTATTATTTATCGGACCCTCTGCGCGAGGGCACAACTGTAATAAGGGTGTGTGAGTGTGATGTATGTCTTCCAACCCCCCTTCTTTTCTCCCTTTTATTTACCCGCTTACGATGGTTAGATATAGGGCATATTTCAATTAGCATACAGCATGACAGCATGTTTGCATCATTCATTTGTTTGCACGCACCGGGCTCGGCGCATCATACAAACTGCATCTGTATTTCAATTCCAAATTGAATACGTGTTAGCTTTAGCATTTCACATGCCATGTTTAGAATAGCCGAGCCTGCTATAGTTGCATTTTTGCATGTATTGCATTAGGCATCTCTGCATTTAGGATCATGCATTGATTTCTAATCAGCTTTTGTTTTGGCTTGGAGTACTCGGTGAGTCTTATGCTTTAGCATCCTTGCATGCGTGTGAGTGTTGCCATGATAGCATGCTTACCATGAGGCTATATGCTTATATGATATAAACTGCCTTGAATGCCTGTGGGTGGAGGTTGAGTTGCTTGGATTGGACAAATCATTGACTGTGTGTTTTAAGCCCACTAGATAGTGGCAAAATCATGTTTTCTAAGCCCACCTGAGGGTGGCAAATCCACGTCTTAGCCTACTTGCGAGTAGCACCATCAAACCATTTTCCAAACAAACAAACATGAAATGTTTTGTTCCAATTCAGGCGACCCAGTCTATACTTTTTTGCTGCGAGCATCACATAGTAACCTAGGCTAATAACCGGAATAAGAGCATACAAGGTTTTCAAAAAACAGATATCATGGTTAGTAGAGGCCGGTCTTTGACCGGGCGAGCGGGGGTGCTCACGATGTGACCTTCCCCAATCGTACCCAAGTTCCCGAGCCAACTTTGGTGATGACGGACACGTGGCCTTTGGCACCGAGTCAGGGTTTCCTAAATTTCCCATTTAAAAAATATTTAGGTGGCGACTCTGTTATCTGGCAAAGCAGTCCATGTTTGGCACTTCTTTCAAAAAAATCTGTTTTCAAAACGATTTGCCGGATTTGGACTCTTTGGTTCAAGATTAAGAACCGTGACATTTGAGTCCTTGAACTGTAGTGACCCCAATATGAACAGAACGGGACCTAACCCTCCCGGGGCGTTCGGGGGACGTCTACACAAAGAGAGCAGGAGAAGGGGTAGTAAGCTTATACCTCTCAAAGAAGGTAAGCACTTGTTTGTAACACAAACTTGGTTCAAGCACACTCTCAAGCTTGAATTGTGATTCACAAAGCTCAACCAAGGTTCTAGGGTTATGATCTAAAGTGGTAGATGATGTGTAGATATACTTCAAGAGAGATAGGTTTGCTTAAAGGTGACTTGTGTAGGAAGAAAGAGCTCTCTCTTATGTGTATAGGCTCTTGGAAAATTTTCAACCCTCAAAACAGAGCCAAGAGCTCGTATTTATAGAATTTGGGCCAAAAAGATCATAAAGATCTTCAAAAACAGACAGCTGGCCCATTCCTGCCCAGAAAAGTGTTTCTTGCCAAGAGAGCTGGCAGGCTCCCAATGGCTACGGCCGGCTCCCACTGTGGGCCGGCCGGCCTCCAATGTTTTCCCATATTCCTCTGTTTTACACTCAGTGCAGGTCGATACAATGCTCAAAAATGAAATTCTGGGGTACAAACAGTGTAAATATGTAAGGTTTGGGATTGGTTCAAGAGCTTGGACTTAGGCTCCCTTCGTTGAGAATTCGAATCATACACAATACACTTTTCATCATCAAGTGCGTCAGACCAAGCGTCGAAGTCTTGCGGACGGTCAAAAATGGGGTGTCTACAGTTGCCCCTTTTTGACGGAGGTCGAAGTCATGAAATGATACGAGTGAATGTCAAAGCCCGAAGACGACCCATTTTGACAAAGCCGTAAGACTTGGGTAAACAAACAAAATGCAGATATAGTTGGTTGAACCCAAGGGTTGCTTACGTATCCCTTTGCAAGGAATCAAACCAACGTAGTTCAGGGGCAAGATGCAAATGATACATAATGTAACGAAATATTCAAACCACAAACAGCGCAAAATACACAAATATCACAAAGGAATGGGGATAACCAAATAACTCCTAACATAGGCCAAGTGCCTATACCCTCAATACTGGCCTCAACACATCATGGGTGCTTACACATGACGGAAGTGGCCACAACCAAACGACACCTAACACAGGCTAAGTGCCTACACCCTCCATACTGGCCTTAGCGCAGCATCGGTGCTTACACATAACAGAACCATGTCTTAACGTGAAAGGGGTGCGAGCATATGCAAAACTATGTTTTTCGTAGAAAGAGAAAAAGTACAAGTAATTTGGTAGTATGATATAAGTGAAGAGCGATCTGCTGGAGAAAGATAATGATCCTAAATGCTTAATGCAACAAGACAAAGTACAATGCAATGAATGCAATGGATGAAGTGAATAAGGGGCGTAGGCTAAACCACATCTTACCTAGAAAAGGCATGGACACAAAACAGACCATGTCTAACATAGAAAAAGTGTCGACACCCTCAATACTGGCCTCAGCGCAGCATGGGTACTTACACATGACAAAACCATGTTTCAATGAGGGAAAGACATGAGCACATGCTAAACTAAGCTTAACATGGAAATGATGCATGATGTAATGGATAATACAGTAGATGCATGCGATAGATGCTATGTGCAATGTAATAGATGATACTAGATGATGAATATGATGTAGCAGCTAGGAAGTGCAAGTACCTTATAGGGGTAATTGGCAAGGACTCACCTTACGCTGCTGGGGAGCTTCCCCTTCTTCTTGGTTTTAAGGTTTTTTCCTTCATCTTGTGCTTCGAAACCACAGGTACTACTTTTCTCCCTGGCTATGTTTGTAACTTTTCCTATTCTCCAACAGGGTAACAGACTAGGTTGGTTCAATATTCAAAATTGAGGCGCGTACAAGCTACCTCAACCTATGGGGCTACCATATAGATTTCAAGTTGATGATACACTCCTGGGTATTCAAACTAGACTTTAGCCTCGGAAATTCTGAACCTTTGCGTTCTAGGCATCGCTATTCGAACTCTAGTTTCCACCATCTCAGTTGGTCTCCTAGGAACTCACTACAAACAGTCAGGTGGTTATACCAGACCGCCTGAAGCCGTTCGGGCACGTCAAACACCAAAGGAATTGCACCTCTAGAGGATTTAAGGTCTCCTAGACCTAGTGAGTGCACAAGACAATGCGGGTGAGGTGCACAAAACATTGTTATAAAAGTGCACAAATGCGATGCAAAGTGCACAAAACAGTGCGATGCAAGGTGCACAAAACAATGCGATGCAAAGTGCACAAAACAGTGCGATACAAAGTGAATGCACAAAACAGTGCGATATGGGTGCACAAAATAGCGCGATGTAAGGTGCACAAAATAGTGCGATACAAAGTACACAAAATAGTGCGATGCAAAGTGCACAAAATAGTGCGATATGGGTGCACAAAATAGTGCGATGCAAGATACACAAGACAGTGCGAACTCAAGGTGCACAAAATAGTGCGATACAAGGTGAATGCACAGAATAGTGCGATACAAGGTTCACAAAACAATGTGACACAACGTGAATGCTACTCAAGGTGTACAAAACAATGCGATGCAAGGTTCACAAAACAGTGCGACACAAGGTGAATGCTACTCAAGGTGCACAAAACAGTGCGATACAAGGAGAATGCATAAAACAGTGCGATACAAGGTAGAATGCACAAAACAGTGCGATGCAAGGTAGAATGCATAAAATAGTGTGATACAAGGTAGAATGCACAAAACAGTGTGATGCAAGGTGCACAAAATAGTACGATACAAGATGAATGCACAAAACAGTGTGATATAAAGTGCACAAAACAGTGTGAACTCAAGGTGCAAAAAACAGTGCAATACAAAGTGAACAAGATAGTATGATACAAAGTGCACAAAATAGTGTGATACAAGGTGCACAAAACAGTGCGATACAAACTGAAAGATACATGGTATGTAGAGGGAAATGAGCAATACTCGGAGTAATGCGTCATGTACCTTATGAAATGAGTGCAGGGCAACTTGCCACAATTTATTTGAAATGTAATTAAAACACTGTGGAAGGTAACTCGATGAAACAGGAGCAACCAATCATGTAATTCAAATCAACCAGAATGTATAAGCATGCATGCACAATCCAAAACACATGTGTTAATCAGAGGGAAGATGACAATTCCAAGAGAGTTTTGAAATGGTCAGAGACAACTTTCAAAAGCTGAATAATATCAGAATCATCATGGGGGTGAGCTCACCCAAATCTAGGGGAAAGTGCCCGATAAATGGCTCTGAGCAGATTGAGAGAAAGGTTAGGTTCATGCCCCTTGTTTAATTGATGACCCGATTAGATGCACTGAAAATTGCCCCTAGTGTCCAGTCATTAGACATCGGTTGGGTTCATGCCCCTTATTTGATAGATGATGCGGTCAGATGTACTGAAAAGTGCCCCTAGTGTCCAATCATTGGCCACGTTTTCAACATTATGCAAGCACGTGTAATGGGGATCATCAGATCTTGGAACAGTTACCAACCAATCAAACTCATGCTTCTCTTCTGTTCTAGTATGCTGAGAATCTACTCCACTCCTCTCTAAGGTAGTGACAGATTCCTCACATACCTCACATTTGTAATGATCATGAACACGATGCCCCTTGTATGGGTATTCCCAGTTTGTTTATGAATTCCACACATGGACTTGTTTTTGAGTTCAGAGCGAACATTCATATATAGAATTTTTGGTGATGCCACTTTGTTGAACTTTGAGCAACAGACACGTTATGGTGACTCGATAAAGAGTGCTTTTGAGCGATAGACACATTATGGTGACTTAATGAAGAGCGTAGACTGAGACAAACACCAGGCACGACACAACAAAACTCACAATTGACCCAAAAGCAGAAAAAGACTCAAGGTGACTGATCATTCATAGTGCCCCTAGTATTACTTATGTTCCCTTTAGAAATCAATTTTGAGTCTTTTTTTGCTTAAGATAGAGATTTTACTGATAAGTTCAAGAATTGAAATTGCTTCACTTGTTGATTCAAGCTAGTTCTTTCTTACCCAACGCAAGTATGATATATGTAACAGTCATTGTAGCTCATGGATTGATGTGAAGCTAACGACGTGAATTGGGCAAGATGATTGGGTCGAGACGAACAAGATGGATATGATTGAGATCGAACTTCAGGATGAAGTTGCCTACGTATCCCAAGAATGGGAATCAGGTCAACGTAGTTTATGGCTGAGGTTCACTCGGGTATTGACACTCTCTTTTTGTGCTCTAACTTTTGCCAAAGGCGCCCCTTTGAGGTTTTCAACCTTGCAAGTTTTATTTGTTTTATTTCTTATTTTTCATGCTCTAACTTTTGCCTAGGTCGCCCTTTTGGGTTTTCGACCTAGCGAGCCTTTCAAGGATAGTGTTACAACATTTGCGGTGAATTTGATCAATAGTCATCATTGCCTAAATGCTGGAACTGACTTTACCTTGATTTGAGCTTGATTCTCCATTCTCTTATGTATGTCTTCCTCCTTTCTTCCGCTCCATTTTCGGAGTTGGTGCTTCTCATGGTACTTCTTCGCATTGGCTTTCCCGAATTCAGAAAAAAGTTCACTTCCTCATGGTTGATTGGATTTTATTCTAATGAATGCCCTTGGCTTAGTGGTTGACTTTTTTCTTCTTCCCTCTTTTTTTTTCTTTTTCTTCTTCTTTTTCTTTTCTTCTTCTTTTTCTTTTCTCTTCTCTTTTTTTTTCCCTCTCTTTTGGTTTCTTTTCTTTTTCCTTTCTTTTTTCTTTTCTTCTTCTTTTTTTTTCTTTTTGGTTTCTTTTATCCATTTCCTTTTGAAGTAGTGAAAACACCAGGGGAAGAAATTCTATGATTGTGAGGTCTGAAAGCCATCTTGTACTTGCAGGTCTGAAAGTCATCTTGTGCTTGCCAAAATAATCACCTAATAGTGAAGAGAATCCCTAGGACAGTGTAGGATACCACGTACAATTCTGACCCTATCTTCGCAAGTTTTGCAAAAGAAACAACTTAAAATTTTTGAAATCATGAAGGACTTTGTGCCGATAAGTCAGAATTCACTCAAACCATTCGGGGATCCTTCTCAACACTCGAGTTTATTAACAGAATCTCATTCAAAAATAAATTCAAAGCTTTTTCTATTTTTAAAATGTCACACATGGATTACTGTAGGCACAACAAAATGATCAGAAATTTGACTCCTGCTTTGTTATTGAAAACAACGAAAACCTGAGGGTACGGGAGAGTGACTCAAAGGAAAAGACTCAACTGACGCGACAACACAAGAAAAGATAATGAAAATAAAACTCACAACTCAACTATTTACAGGACACGGTTTAAAACAAAATGAGCATCCTTGAGACAAAAGTGGGTTTTCACTCTCCAAGTCCACCAACAGAATTCAAAAACAACTTTAAGTAGCCCACAGGAGGGTCCAAACCAGCCCTTAATTCAATAATACTAACATCCACACATAGTAGGATTGATTTCAAACGTTCAAACTGAGTCTCACAAAGTGAGCCTCACAATTACCCTAGTAGTCCCCACTCATCTCTTTGACCGGGTTGGCTAGGGTCGAAATTGGTTGTTGGCGAACCGTGGATGGGATTTATGCTATTGAATGGTCTATTGCCGTCAGGGAGAGGTTTATTGACAACTTTGAAATTTACAGGTGGGGTGATGACCTTATTGTCAATCAAGTCTTGAATTTCATGGCTAAGGCGAAAACAATGGTCATTATGGTGACTGTATTGCTGATGGAATGTGCAATATTGGGTAGGGTCATGTCTAGGTTAGAGAGGTTTAGGGAGAGGTCGAGGATTGAGTGGTTTGAGAAATCCTTTCTCCATTAGTACCTTCAAGGTGAGGGTTGGGCTCATATGGAGACAGGTGAAGGTTCCTTTTTAGGAGGAAGAAGCATCAGTTTTAGAAACATTGGCAAATGGGTTGGCGAGTGTTGGCTGGGTATTTATGGGCTTGGGACTGGAATCAGAATAGGTGTTTCTGGTAAAGCATCTCTCCTCTTTGTTTAGCCTTCCTTTGTTTGTCAACTTGCGATTCAAAGTACCCTAAACTTGGCTTTTCTCATTGAATTCATCCATAGTAACCCCTATTTGAGCATTGGTGTGTTGAGTGATGAAAGTTTCATCCACAACCCTTTCAACAATTGCAAGGACTTGCCGTTTGTTCAGGCCTTTAGTCGTCAGAGCTTCGACAACCCATTGAAGATGTGTACAAGTGTCAATAGTCACCCCAGACCCATTTTTACTACTTGTTTCAGCCTTGTCACAAAGTCGAACAGCTATATCTAGGCAAGGCTTGTTTGCTTTTGATTGGCCCATTCCGCTTTTAGCTTGTCCTAAGATTATAGAATCCTTCGAAACCCCAAAGGTTAAATTTGTCACCGTTCCTTGAAGGTCTTCAATCATTCTCAATATCTCAGTAGAAGTGGATTTGGCCATTTGGCGTTCTTGGGGTGTTCGAACCGGAGTGGGTGTATCCGTTATGCACAAATCGGTACTTTCAACAATGAACACCTCTGGCTTAGGCAGATGGGATGGAGTGATATATCTACTGAGATCAAAGGAAATAAGTAGTGTATAGATGAGGTTAAGGTGATGATGAGGTACTTGGTCACGAATAGGAAGTGGGTTGGTGGAAACATTAGATTCTTGAGGTGAAGCTATTGTCTGGTTGTCGATAAGATTCTAAATCTCATAACGAAGGCGGTAGTAATGATCGGTGCCATGACCACGCTGCTGATGATACACATAGTATTTGGTGAGGTTATGTCTAGTAGGGAGTGGGTCAGGAAAAGGTTGGGGATCAAGGGGTTTGAGATACCCTCTTTCCATCAGGATTTTTAGTGTGCTAGTTAGGCTCATATGGAGGGAAGTGAAAGTTCTGCCTTGAGCTTAGGTTGGACTAAGTGTTTGTGGGTTGGTATTGGCAAAGAGATTGGTCGTTTTAGGATCGGTGGCAACGGTATTGATTTCAATGGGTTTGGGAATAGTGTTACTGCTAGCAAACACCTTCCTTGTTGGTTCGTTTGTTCTGGGAATAAGCCCTCTGTTAAATGCGCTTTCAATCTGAATCCCTAATTCATGCAAATTTTTTAAAGTGAACAGTGGAGCGACTATTAACTTTTGTAGCATATCAGGCTCAAGGTTCTGTACCACTATCCGCACTTGATCTCTCTCAGAAGGTCGATCTGTCATTTGTACTGCCTTTGCTCTCCACCTTATAACAACTTCTACAAAAGGTTCTTTAGGATTTTGGTGGGTTGCTTCGAGCTCTTGGGTGGTTATTTCAATTTGGGTATTGTAAGAATATTGATTAACAAACGCCTCAGCCAAATCTTTCCAGTTTTGCTTCACTCTATCCTCCAACTTGGCGTACCAAGTGGATACTATACCCGACAGGGTTCTTTCATATAGAGAGAGTTTATGAGGCTTAGTTAGACCCATCGGTTTTAGGATGTCCAAGAAAAGTTGGATATGCACCATAAGATCTCCAGACCCGTCGAAACAGTCAATGAGTGGCATTTTGAATCTGTTTGGGAGTCTTACGGCAGCCTCAGTGTACCCATCCTCAATGTCAGGAATGGAGTTAATTCCTTGTGCCTTTTTGAATTGTTTCTCAAGATTAGTAATTTTTAATAAGGTTGAGTCGAGATCATTAATATCAAGGGAAAAAAGCCCCTCATTAAGTTGTATCAGGGGTTTAAAAACTCGAGCTTGAGCTAACCTTTCTCGAGGATTTGGACCTTGCAAATCTTCAGCTGGCGAAAGTGAGTCAATGTTCGGTTGGGGGCCTGGGACTGGATGTGTGGTAGATGCCCCAGATAAGCATTGCATTTTAGCAATGGTCTTATCCTACATGGCAATTCCCTGGTTTAGGGCCGTTATTATGGCCAACTTCTTCTGGACTCTATGCCATCACAGGTCTGCTAAGTTGGCAATTGAGGAAATGGATGAGTGTAACCTGAGAGCTGACTAACAAGAATTTTGATCCGATTATACTTGATGTATCTGAACTTGATTAGTCTAGATGAGTTTGACTGGATTGGGCTTTTTAAAATTGGTCTTTTGGCATTGGATGGATCTTTTCTGAGTTGGCTTTTGGGGATCAGATGGACTGGACCTTTGCTGAGTGGGTTTTTCTGGGATTGGATGGACTGTGATGGGTTAAGGCTTTCCGAGTTGGATTGGATTAGGCCTTTGCTGAGTTAGGTATTACTCCTTCTTTGGCTCAGACAAACCTAGCATTAAAAACAAATGCCCCATCAGATTAGGGTACTGGGTATGCTGGTTAAAACAAAACAAGATACAACTTTCGGCCTTGGTCCTGGCTCTGTTCTGGTATGTTTCCACCATATCAAATACAAACCCCTAGATTTTGACCCAAATTATGATTCTAATATGACCCTCAAGGTTTGAAAGGAACCTCCTCAAGAGTAAGACTCTCCAAGGATTACATCACACATTACCAAAGATTTCACATTTTGCACAAAAGCATTCAAAACACCCCTATGAGAGGTTAAGGTTTCCCTGTCCTAGCTTTGGAGTGATCTATAGTTCCATTATTTTAAACAAATGGTATTACATCATCCTGCATAGGGCGAGCATCCTATCCTATGTTGACTAGTCACTAAAGCTCATTGCATGCACTAGGCCGATTGGTCCAAAAGAGTACTTTAGCAAGATCACCTAATATACCTCTCTCACCTAGCACCGAGAAGTGAAAGGACGATCAAGCGGTACAACGGTAGTCTAGATCCGAGGGTTGTGTTTCCAACATGGCAGTGCCCATGACCAGCCAGCCTTTTGGCAAGATTTTAGGCAAGCCTTTGGTAAGTCATCCAGGAATAGCAGATGGAAAAAACAGTGACGTAAAACACCGATGCAAATGCAATGCAAAAAACATATAAGTGTAGATAAAATTTCACATCATGAATTTCAAGTCAAGTTCTTTAAATTGCTAGCAGAGTCGCTAGAAACTGTAGCTGGGCTTTCATGCTTCTTTCGGATACGACTAGCCTTACAGTTCGGACTCCCGTGGTTCTAAATTTGATTTCACAAGTGCAATGTGAAACAGTGAAAACACAAAAAAAGTCAAAATCCGGTAATTCTTTTGGAAAATCGATTTGAATTTAAAATGTCAAAAATAGACTACATTGCAAGATTTCAGAGTCGCCACCTAAATATTTTCAGAAAATTTAGGAAACCTGAGACTCGTGCCAAAGGCCATTCATCTGTCATCACCAAAGTGTCTCGGCTCAGGAACTTAGGTACGGGAGGGGAAGGTCATGAATTGAGCACCCCACTTATCTGTCATGTTTGCTTGAAAATTGGTTTGAATACATGTCACTGGAAAAATGTGAGTTTATATGTACATTTAATCAATTTATCCCAATTTAAGCAATTAGTTTTCATCCATAGACATTCAAAAAATTATATCACTTAAGCAATTAGCCTCATGGTATTATGCTTTGGCATGACAACAATCACACTTATACGATATGCTAAAGCGATAAGTGCTCACCTAGTACTCTAAGGCAAGCCAAAAAGAAAGAAATAGTT
>JAPPVO010003328.1:0-15365 GCA_030407325.1 Camellia japonica | reverse complement strand
ACCTTTTAATAAAAAATTATTTTTCCTTTTTTTTTATCATTTTACTCTTTCTTTCGGTTGAACTTCATGTTTATTCTGAAAAATAATAATAATAATAATTGTTTCTATTATTCCTATATCAGTTTGAAATCAAATGCTTTTTTTTAATTTGTTTATTATTTTATTATTTGGGCTTATTAAGGGTAACTTAGAAAAAATTATAAGATGTGTTTAGAGTAATATAAAATTTAAATAATTGCAAATGGCGTATTTAGAAATAGAAAGCATTTAATGATTTTTTTAGAGTAAATAAAATCTCCTTAATTTTTGGATCAGTACAATAATTATTATAGTTTTGGGGCCTTTTGGGAGGCCCAAAGCGGCTCCGTTGTGGGTTTTGCCCAAAGTGGACCCGGGTGTTGTCATGATGAAATGATTGGTCATTGTCAAAAGTGACAAAGCATGAATAGTTGAAAAAAGCAAAGCATGTAATCAAAGGGAATAATGTTTGAGGGCCACAAAATGTGTGGCTCAAATGGCTCGAAACTGTCAAAATGACGTCGTTTTGCGTCGTTTTGGCAGCAAAACGACATCGTTTTGGTAGTTTCGAGCCATTCGAGCCACAAATTTTCGGGCTTCCTACCAGTGCTGAATCAAAGGGTAGTTTGAAAACATTTTGAGAAGATGGCAGAAATAGAAAAATCAGCAGCAGTTGGAAATATAAAAGTGGATGTATCAAAGGACACTCGGGAGTTGAAACAAAGAATGAAAAGGAAGCATACGAGTTTTGGAAAAACGGAGACCAGCCAAATTGCAAAAAACAAGACTTGTGTACGAATTGCTCAAAGAAAAGCTTGGAAATTGCCAACAACCAATTGAAAATAATTTTGGGCTTGTTTTGAGAAATTGTAAATTAAGGAGGGTTGTTGAAAAAAGTAATCCACAATTTTCTAGAATACATATATTGGGAGGTACATTATCTATATAAAATATGTGATATAACATAAATATTTAATTTCATCAAATTCATTAATCTTAGTATTTTATTTTAGTAAAAAAAAAAATTAAGGATTTTATTTTTTAAAAAATAAATAAAAATGATTTTTAGTATGTCCTCAGCGTGTCTCAAGATGTTTACAACATGTTCCTAGCGTGTCTGACACGTGTCCAAAGTGTGTCTGGCACCTATCCGTGTTTGACATATGTTGAACACTTGTTTGTGACTTTCGGAGATGTGTCCATATTTCATAGAATTAATGTATTTATTAGATTAGTATAGAAATTAAATGACTTTTTGGTGTGTGAGATAGATGTATTGGAGGACGATTCATGTAAGTGAAATTAATGGAGGAAAGATTAATAACATATAAATATTCTAATTTTGTTCTAAATTCACAATAGGGGAGCTCTGTGCAACTATAGCCGTACATCTCCCTACATAAAAACACGACGCCTATTAATACAAAATTTATGTTATGCTTCTGCTGCCCCTGCCACGTCATCATTCTTTTCCCTAATTTTAACATATAATATTATTTGAGCCACATTTTTTTTTTTTTTTTCAACTTTGAAGGTCCAGTAATGCTAAGGGGAGGTAGATTCAAACTTTAATAACAGAGCATTGCATAGTATAAATAAAATTAGCTTCCATTTTCATCACTATGTAATATGTAAACTTTGACATATCACAAGGTAAACAAGAATCAATTAAACAATTAACAATTTCTTAATAAGTTGCCTAAGACATCTAATATAAAAATATTGATTGAAATGGGTGTAATTATGTCACAGACTAACAATGCTTTACCTTACCTAGTTTTGAAGAATCGGTTGCATATATTATTTCAATTCCACAATCACTTTATCTTTAGACAACCTAATGATGTTGCTTTGCTATGCGCAATGGCTAGAATCCAATGAATAGATGAAGTTCTTCGGTGAGAAGAAGTGTCAAGGCTGGCAAAAACTTGCATGGTTAGTTCAATGATAAACGAGTTTGTTTTGGAATGAATCGTAATTTGGAAATTTTAGGTTCAATTTCTCCAATGTTGCATCTGGTATTAAAACACGTGAGTTGTGAGACTGACTGTGAATGTTGAGGATTTACTCGGTGATTCACAGCAAGTGAATATATGTATAGCATATGTTGAACTGTTATAGAAACCAATGATGGTCCATTCAAAATCTATTAAATGTGGCTATATATGTTGCATACCTAGAGAGTTAAGGATCATTCAACAATCACACCAATGTTGCTCCTCTGTTCTAATACACTCTTTAACTGCATGTGATTGTGTATCAAGATTTCTGTATTCTAAGATTTTCATCACATTTAACGATTGTGAGAGTTTTAAGATAGAATGACATAAAAATTGGGGAGAGAAAGGATATCCATGGCTCTCAAAAGTTTCGAAACATGGGCTTTTACATAGAAGGCTGTAACCAACTTGGGCAAATTGTGTCCAAACAGTCTAAAGTTTCACTAGTTGGCCTCTCATGGCATGGTACAAATAGAATTGCTCTCCATTTAGAGAATAATGATTGGACCTTTCTCTAACAACCTATTGAGAGCACAAGGTCTGATGTGAAGTAACCTACTTTAAAAGATTCTCAAGGTTATCAAAGGCAATGATTTATGAGAATAAAGTTCACATTTTTATACAACTTATATAGTGTGAAAGTTTGGCATTTTAGTCAGAATCAAGAAGATTATTTACATAGCATCATAAAGTCATAAAACATTATGTCAACAATAGGAACAAGCGACAAAATTATTGTGTATTCGGTATACATCGCGTGCCATAGATTATATGGTGCTATTGTTAGATAATGTCTCAATGGGACCACATAATTAAATGTGATGTTATCATTTATAAGAAACCTACAATTTAAGTGATTCAATTTAGTTAATAGGCTTAAGGGTATATGTGTTATGGACCTAATGTGTAGATACTAGTTGTATAATTTCTATTTCTATGAGGGGCAGAAATAGAAATTAAAACATATTGGTTAAAGTTGGTTTTCATTCCTTTTGAACTTCCACAACCTTTCAGTTTTGAAAACCAATAAATAGAAATTAAAACCAATAATGGTTAAAGTTGGTTTTCATTCCTTTTGAACTTCCACAAACCATTAGCAGCTACTTTATTGGCTATGCCGAACGATCACGGGGTTACAAGTTTTATGATCCCACAAATAGGTCAATATTTGAGACGGGAATTGCAACATTTTTTGAGGATGTTGAGTTTGGGGGGAGAAATCCAGTTAGAGACATTGTCTTTGAGGAGGAAGCAGGAGTAATCCCACTTCCTACTACTACTTTTGACCAATCACAGGTTCCATACCTGTCATTGCTCGAGAAGTAATTTCGGATCCTCAACCAGACAATGTTGTTCAAGATAATATAGTTCAAACCCCATTCAAGATGAGGTAATTGTTCCTGAGGAACAAACTCTACAACCTCAACCTCAAGAATCTGTGCCATTAAGGCGATCCACAAGAGAAAGGAGATTTGCACTTTCAGATGATTATATTGTATATCTCCAGGAACATGAGGTAGAAAATGGAATGTCGAAAGATGATCCAATCAACTTCGTCAAGCCATGGAAAGTTCCAACTCTCATAAGTGGATAGAAGCCATGAATGAAGAATATAAGTCTATGCAAGACAATAAAGTTTGGGAACTTGTCTCATTACCAGTTGGTGCGAAGCCCGTAGGTTGTAAATGGATATTTAAAACCAAAAGGGATTCAAATGGTAATGTGGAAGAGATTTCTATCTAAGAATTTTGAAATGAAAGATCTTGGTGATGCTTCCTTTGTATTAGGAATCGAAATACACCAAGATCGTTCTCGGGGTATTCTGGGATTATCACAAAGGAGCTATATCGAAAAAGTACTCAATAGATTTGGCATGCAAAATTGTAAATCAGGTGAAACCCCGGTTGCTAAGGGAGACAAGTTTAGTCTCAGCCAATGCCCGAAGAACAGTCTTGAAATTCAAGAAATGCAGAAGATTCCTTCTGCCTCGGCTGTAGGGAGTCTAATGTATGCTCAAGTATGTACGCGTCCGGATATTGCGTTTATAGTTGGCATGTTAGGCAGATATTTAAGTAATCCTGGCATGGATCATTGGAAAGCAGACGCTCATAGCTTCATCCACCATGGCCGCAGAATTTGTAGCATGTTATCGGCATCAAACCAAGGGATATGGCTGCGGAATTTTGTCACTGGGTTGCATATTTTGGAAGGCACTGAAAGACCACTTAAGTTATATTGTGACAATAAGTCTGCAGTTTTATATTCCAATAACAACAGGAGCTCGACAAAATCAAAGTATATTGATATCAAACTCCTAGTTGTAAAAGAAAGAGTGCAGAGTGGACAGATTTCCATAGAGCACATTGGGACAAACTCCATGATAGCGGATCCACTTACGAAGGACTACCACCCAAGGTCTTTCATGAGCACACTGCTCAGATGGGTGTTGTTCTATTTGAGAACATTCTGGTTTAGTGGGAGTTTGTATTTATATTATTGCTTTATGTCAGCCTTGAGTTTTATCTATGTAATTAGATTAATTCTGCAGAAATGAAATATTCAGTTTATTACGCTCTGTTACGTATTGTGAAGTATTGATCTCAATAAAGTTAAGTAGGACCAGTTGGAAATAGGCATGTATGGATCGCATCACATGTAATTTCCATGCTACGCATCCATGATTGATCTATGTCATTTAGCTGTATTAGTATACGTGACCATTGGTGGGTCGAGTTACGATTGATGTAACGAAGACCGCTTTGATCCTATATTAATATAGTTAATGGACAAGATTGTTTGGATACCCTCAAGTTATGATAACAAATTTCTGAGCTCACTAAAGTTAAGCACATTTTTCAGGATACATATGTGGTCCAGTGGGAGATTGTTAGATAATGTCTCAATGGGACCACATAATTAAATGTGGTGTTATCATTTATAAGAAGCCTACAATTTAAGTGATTCAATTTAGTTAATAGGCTTAAGGGTATATATGTGTTATGGACCTAATGTGTAGATACTAGTTGTATAATTTCTATTTCTATGAGGGGCAGAAATAGAAATTAAAACATATTGGTTAAAGTTGGTTTTCATTCCTTTTGAACTTCCACAACCTTTCAGTTTTGAAAACCAATAAATAGAAATTAAAACCAATAATGGTTAAAGTTGGTTTTCATTCCTTTTGAACTTCCACAACCTTTCAGTTTTGAAAACCAATTATAACCTTTAAAAGGTTATGGTCCCTATTCCTTCCCAAGTGGAAAAAAGAACATTGCTATTTTTCTAAATCCTCTCAAGGAGAAACATAAGGCACCAAAGGGGAAAGGATTAGAAGGCAATAACATAATCAATAACAAAGAGTTTATTGATAATCACGCTTCCGTTTAACCGTTCATCAATGGATTCAGATATGTCATTTTGTCTTGATTTCTTGATAATACACATGGTAAATGATCCGAAGTGTAAGGTTTATGTTCTGAAATTTATGTTTACAATAATATAAGTCAATTCAAACAAGATGTCACAAAAGTGATCTCTCTTGTCTAGATTGTTTTATATGGAATGTTTTGATGTTCATGTCTGTGTATCTCATGCGGGTATTTATCGGTCCAAAGACATGATTAAGACTTGGCAGAATTACACACACATTTTGTGGTGACAAACATGTGCCAATTGTCAAGAAAACCTAATGTGAATAATAAATCCATCAAAAAATAGATTTGTTATTTGACATAACTTATTGTCAATGTTTGATCATTACAACAAGAATACCACTTACAGTTAATATCACTACCCAAAGGCTTGGTATTCATGTTGTGCTAGGTATCTTGAGATGTTGTCATTAAATTAATTTATTTAGAGATTATCTGATGGTAACTTAATGTGAGCATAATTGTTTATTCCTTTTATTGAGGATGTTGAGTTTGGGGGGAGAAATCCAGTTAGAGACATTGTCTTTGAGGAGGAAGCAGGAGTAATCCCACTTCCTACTACTACTTTTGACCAATCACAGGTTCCTATACCTGTCATTGCTTGAGAAATAATTTCGGATCCTCAACCAGACAATGTTGTTCAAGATAATATAGTTCAAACCCCCATTTAAGATGAGGAACAAACTCTACAACCTCAACCTCAAGAATCTGTGCCATTAAGGCGATCCACAAGAGAAAGGAGATTTGCACTTTCAGATGATTATATTGTATATCTCCAGGAACATGAGGTAGAAAATGGAATGTCGAAAGATGATCCAATCAACTTTCGTCAAGCCATGGAAAGTTCCAACTCTCATAAGTGGATAGAAGCCATGAATGAAGAATATAAGTCTATGCAAGACAATAAAGTTTGGGACCTTGTCTCATTACCAGTTGGTGCGAAGCCCGTAGGTTGTAAATGGATATTTAAAACCAAAAGGGATTCAAATGGTAATGTGGAGACGTATAAGGCACGTCTTGTAGCCAAAGGCTTTACTCAAAAAGAAGGAATTGACTTTAAAGAAACTTTCTCTCCAGTTTCTTCGAAAGATTCTTTTAGGACAATTATGGCGCTTGTTGCATATTTTGATCTTGAGTTACATCAGATGGATGTCAAAACAGCTTTTCTTAATGGTGACATTAAAGAAACAATTTATATGGTGCAGCCAGAAAACTTTGTGTCAGGAGACCTAATGAATATGGTTTGCAAATTGACTAAATCCATCTATGGACTCAAACAAGCTTCTCGTCAGTGGTACTTCAAATTTCATCAAGTTCTCACTTCGTATGGTTTTGAAACTAATGTTGTTGATGAATGTGTGTATCACAAGTTCAGTGGGAGTAAACACATATTTTTGGTTTTATATGTTGACGACATATTGCTTGCCACAAACGATATAAACTTATTGCATGACACCAAGAGATTTCTATCTAAGAATTTTGAAATGAAAGATCTTGGTGATGCTTCCTTTGTATTAGGAATCGAAATACACCGAGATCGTTTTCGGGGTATTCTGGGATTATCACAAAGGAGCTATATCGAAAAAGTACTCAATAGATTTGGCATGCAAAATTGTAAATCAGGTGAAACCCCGGTTGCTAAGGAGACAAGTTTAGTCTCAGCCAATGCCCGAAGAACAGTCTTGAAATTCAAGAAATGCAGAAGATTCCTTATGCCTCAGCTGTAGGGAGTCTAATGTATGCTCAAGTATGTACGCGTCCGGATATTGCGTTTATAGTTGGCATGTTAGGCAGATATTTAAGTAATCCTGGCATGGATCATTGGAAAGCAGTCAAGCGTGTTATGCGATATTTACAGAGAACAAAGGAATATATGCTCACATATAGGAGATCGGATAAGTTAGAGGTCATTGGATATTCCGACTCCGATTTTGCTGGATGCCAAGACAGTAGGAAATCCACATCAGGCTATATTTATCTGTTAGCTGGCGGAGCAATTTCTTGGAGGTCTGCAAAGCAGACGCTCATAGCTTCATCCACCATGGCCGCAGAATTTGTAGCATGTTATGAGGCATCAAACCAAGGGATATGGCTACGGAATTTTGTCACTGGGTTGCGTATTTTGGAAGGCACTGAAAGACCACTTAAGTTATATTGTGACAATAAGTCTGCAGTTTTATATTCCAATAACAACAGGAGCTCGACAAAATCAAAGCATATTGATATCAAGTTCCTAGTTGTAAAAGAAAGAGTGCAGAGTGGACAGATTTCCATAGAGCACATTGGGACAAACTCCATGATAGCGGATCCACTTACGAAGGGACTACCACCCAAGGTCTTTCATGAGCACACTGCTCAGATGGATGTTGTTCTATTGAGAACATTCTGGTTTAGTGGGAGTTTGTATTTATATTACTGCTTTATGTCAGCCTTGAGTTTTATCTATGTAATTAGATTAATTTCTGTAGAAATGAAATATTCAGTTTATTACGCTCTATTACGTATTGTGAAGTATTGATCTCAATAAAGTTAAGTAGGACCAGTTGGAAATAGGCATGTATGGATCACATCACATGTAATTTCCATGCTACGCATCCATGATTGATCTATGTCATTTAGCTGTATTAGTATACGTGACCATTGGTGGGTCGAGTTACGATTGATGTAACGAAGACCGCTTTGATCCTATATTAATATAGTTAATGGACAAGATTGTTTGGATACCCTCAAGTTATGATAACAAATTTCTGAGCTCACTAAAGTTAAGCACATTTTTCAGGATACATATGTGGTCCAGTGGGAGATTGTTAGATAATGTCTCAATGGGACCACATAATTAAATGTGGTGTTATCATTTATAAGAAGCCTACAATTTAAGTGATTCAATTTAGTTAATAGGCTTAAGGGTATATATGTGTTATGGACCTAATGTGTAGATACTAGTTGTATAATTTCTATTTCTATGAGGGGCAGAAATAGAAATTAAAACATATTGGTTAAAGTTGGTTTTCATTCCTTTTGAACTTCCACAACCTTTCAGTTTTGAAAACCAATAAATAGAAATTAAAACCAATAATGGTTAAAGTTGGTTTTCATTCCTTTTGAACTTCCACAACCTTTTAGTTTTGAAAACCAATTACAACCTTTAAAAGGTTATGGTCCCTATTCCTTCCCAAGTGGTAAAAAAAAAAGAACACTACCATTTTTCTAAATCCTCTCTAGGAGAAACATAAGGCACCAAAGGGGAAAGGATTAGAAGGCAATTCAATTTAGTTAATAGGCTTAAGGGTATGTGTTATGGACCTAATGTGTAGATACTAGTTGTATAATTTCTATTTCTATGAGGGGCAGAAATAGAAATTAAAACATATTGGTTAAAGTTGGTTTTCATTCCTTTTAAACTTCCACAACCTTTCAGTTTTGAAAACCAATAAATAGAAATTAAAACCAATAATGGTTAAAGTTGGTTTTCATTTCTTTTGAACTTCCACAACCTTTCAGTTTTGAAAACCAATTACAACCTTTAAAAGGTTATAGTCCCTATTCCTTCCCAAGTGGAAAAAGAACACTGCCATTTTTCTAAATCCTCTCAAGGAGAAACATAAGGCACCAAAGGGGAAAGGATTAGAAGGCAATAACATAATCAATAACAAAGAGTTTATTGATAAACACGCTTCCGTTTAACCGTTCATCAATGGATTCAGGTATGTCATTTTGTCTTGATTTCTTGATAATACACATGGTAAATGATCCGAAGTGTAAGGTTTATGTTCTGAAATTTATGTATGTCTCTAACTGGATTTCTCCCCCCAAACTCAACATCCTCAATAAAAGGAATAAACAATTATGCTCACATTATGTTACCAAACAGATAATCTCTAAATTAACTTATTAATATGCTTATTAATATGCTTATTGGGACAGATAGATTTTTTATTTGACATAACTTATTGTCAATGTTTGATCATTACAACAAGAATACCACTTACAGTTAATATCACTACCCAAAGGCTTGGTATTAATGTTGTGCTAGGTATCTTGAGATGTTGTCATTAAATTAATTAATTTAGAGATTATCTGTTTGGTAACTTAATGTGAGCATAATTGTTTATTCCTTTTATTGAGGATGTTGAGTTTGGGGGGAGAAATCCAGTTAGAGACATTGTCTTTGAGAAGGAAGCAGGAGTAATCCCACTTCCTACTACTACTTTTGACCAATCACAGGTTCCTATACTTGTCATTGCTCGAGAAGTAATTTCGGATCCTCAACCAGACAATGTTGTTCAAGATAATATAGTTCAAACCCCCATTCAAGATGAGGTAATTGTTCCTGAGGAACAAACTCTACAACCTCAACCTCAAGAATCTGTGCCATTAAGGCGATCCACAAGAGAAAGGAGATTTGCACTTTCAGATGATTATATTGTATATCTCCAGGAACATGAGGTAGAAAATGGAATGTCGAAAGATGATCTAATCAACTTTCGTCAAGTCATGGAAAGTTCCAACTCTCATAAGTGGATAGAAGCCATGAATGAAGAATATAAGTCTATGCAAGACAATAAAGTTTGGGAACTTGTCTCATTACCAGTTAGTGCGAAGCTCGTAGGTTGTAAATGGATATTTAAAACCAAAAGGGATTCAAATGGTAATGTGGAGAGGTATAAGGCACGTCTTGTAGCCAAAGGCTTTACTCAAAAAGAAGGAATTGACTTTAAAGAAACTTTCTCTCCAGTTTCTTCGAAAGATTCTTTTAGGACAATTATGGCGCTTGTTGCATATTTTGATCTTGAGTTGCATCAGATGGATGTCAAAACAGCTTTTCTTAATGGTGACATTAAAGAAACAATTTATATGGTGCAGCCAGAAAACTTTGTGTCAGGAGACCAAAGAATATGGTTTGCAAATTGACTAAATCCATCTATGGACTCAAACAAGCTTCTCGTCAGTGGTACTTCAAATTTCATCAAGTTCTCACTTCGTATGGTTTTAAAACTAATGTTGTTGATGAATGTGTGTATCACAAGTTCAGTGGGAGTAAACACATATTTTTGGTTTTATATGTTGACGACATATTGCTTGCCACAAACGATATAAACTTATTGCATGACACCAAGAGATTTCTATCTAAGAATTTTGAAATGAAAGATCTTGGTGATGCTTCCTTTGTATTAGGAATCGAAATACACCGAGATCGTTCTCGGGGTATTCTGGGATTATCACAAAGGAGCTATATCGAAAAAGTACTCAATAGATTTGGCATGCAAAATTGTAAATCAGGTGAAACCCCGGTTGCTAAGAGAGACAAGTTTAGTCTCAGCCAATGCCCGAAGAACAGTCTTGAAATTCAAGAAATGCAGAAGATTCCTTATGCCTCGGCTGTAGGGAGTCTAATGTATGCTCAAGTATGTACGCGTCCGGATATTGCGTTTATAGTTGGCATGTTAGGCAGATATTTAAGTAATCCTGGCATGGATCATTGGAAAGCAGTCAAGCGTGTTATGCGATATTTACAGAGAACAAAGGAACATATGCTCACATATAGGAGATCGGATAAGTTAGAGGTCATTGGATATTCGACTCCAATTTTGCTGGATGCCAAGACAGTAGGAAATCCACATCAGGCTATATTTATCTGTTAGCTGGCGGAGCAATTTCTTGGAGGTCTGCAAAGCAGACGCTCATAGCTTCATCCACCATGGCCGCAGAATTTGTAGCATGTTATGAGGCATCAAACCAAGGGATATGGCTGCGGAATTTTGTCACTGGGTTGCGTATTTTGGAAGGCACTGAAAGACCACTTAAGTTATATTGTAACAATAAGTCTGCAGTTTTATATTCCAATAACAACAGGAGCTCGACAAAATCAAAGCATATTGATATCAAGTTCCTAGTTGTAAAAGAAAGAGTGCAGAGTGGACAGATTTCCATAGAGCACATTGGGACAAACTCCATGATAGCGGATCCACTTACGAAGGGACTACCACCCAAGGTCTTTCATGAGCACACTGCTCAGATGGGTGTTGTTCTATTTGAGAACATTCTGGTTTAGTGGGAGTTTGTATTTATATTACTGTTTTATGTCAGCCTTGACTTTTATCTATGTAATTAGATTAATTTCTGCAGAAATGAAATATTCAGTTTATTACGCTCTATTACGTATTGTGAAGTATTGATCTCAATAAAGTTAAGTAGGACCAGTTGGAAATAGGCATGTATGGATCACATCACATGTAATTTCCATGCTACGCATCCATGATTGATCTATGTCATTTAGCTGTATTAGTATACGTGACCATTGGTGGGTCGAGTTACGATTGATGTAACGAAGACCGCTTTGATCCTATATTAATATAGTTAATGGACAAGATTGTTTGGATACCCTCAAGTTATGATAACAAATTTCTGAGCTCACTAAAGTTAAGCACATTTTTCAGGATACATATGTGGTCTAGTGGGAGATTGTTAGATAATGTCTCAATGGGACCACATAATTAAATGTGGTGTTATCATTTATATGAAGCCTACAATTTAAGTGATTCAATTTAGTTAATAGGCTTAAGGGTATATGTGTTATGGACCTAATGTGTAGATACTAGTTGTATAATTTCTATTTCTATGAGGGGCAGAAATAGAAATTAAAACATATTGGTTAAAGTTGGTTTTCATTCCTTTTGAACTTCCACAACCTTTCAGTTTTGAAAACCAATAAATAGAAATTAAAACCAATAATGGTTAAAGTTGGTTTTCATTCCTTTTGAACTTCCACAACCTTTCAGTTTTGAAAACCAATTATAACCTTTAAAAGGTTATGGTCTCTATTCCTTCCCAAGTGGAAAAAGAACACTGCCATTTTTCTAAATCCTCTCAAGGAGAACCATAAGGCACCAAAGGGGAAAGGATTAGAAGGCAATAACATAATCAATAACAAAGAGTTTATTGATAATCACGCTTCCGTTTAAACCGTTCATCAATGGATTCAGGTATGTCATTTTGTCTTGATTTCTTGATAATACACATGGTAAATGATCCGAAGTGTAAGGTTTATGTTCTGAAATTTAAGTTTACACAATTGGTATCAGAGCATGCATATCATGTGTCTTATCAGAATTGATATGCTTTATTCATTCTATTTAGTTTCCTGGAATCAGATTCTGAATTTTCTTATGGATGTAAATTCTGTTTTTTTCCTGTTTTGTTCTGTGAAAATGGCAATCTGTTTTCTGGAATTGTAAAATGATTCGGTGGGCAGTTTTTTTTTTTTTTTTTCTCTCAAATGGATGAACATCATGTATTATATATATATAGATATATCTTGCGATTTGATCGGTTTAATTTTGAACATCATAAAAAAAAAACTATTTGTTTTTGGACCCGTCAATTCTATTTATATATGTATGTATATAATTGGGATTGCTGCAGATTATATAACATATACGGGGTCACAAATTTGGAAATCTTTAAATTTAATGTAATTTCATACAACGTCTACAGAAATTTTAATTTTCTAACATTCTCAATATAAGTCAATTCAAACAAGATGTCACAAAAGTGATCTCTCTTGTCTAGATTGTTTTATATGGAATGTTTTGATGTTCATGTCTGTATATCTCATGCGGGTATTTATCGGTCCAAAGACATGATTAAGACTTGGCAGAATTACACACATATTTTGTGGTGATAAACATGTGCCAATTGTCAAGAAAACCTAATGTGAATAATAAATCCATCAAAAGATATATTTGTTATTTGACATAACTTATTGTCAATGTTTGATCATTACAACAAGAATACCACTTACAGTTAATATCACTACCCAAAGGCTTGGTATTAATGTTGTGCTAGGTATCTTGAGATGTTGTCATTAAATTAATTTATTTAGAGATTATCTGTTTGGTAACTTAATGTGAGTATAATTGTTTATTCCTTTTTTTGAGGATGTTGAGTTTGGGGGGAGAAATCCAGTTAGAGACATTGTCTTTGAGGAGGAAGCAGGAGTAATCCCACTTCCTACTACTACTTTTGACCAATCACAGGTTCCTATACCTGTCATTGCTCGAGAAGTAATTTCGGATCCTCAACCAGACAATGTTGTTCAAGATAATATAGTTCAAACCCCCATTCAAGATGAGGTAATTGTTCCTGAGGAACAAACTCTACAACCTCAACCTCAAGAATCTGTGCCATTAAGGCGATCCATAAGAGAAATGAATATATGCTCACATATAGGAGATCGGATAAGTTAGAGGTCATTGGATATTCCGACTCTGATTTTGCTGGATGCCAAGACAGTAGGAAATCTACATCAGGCTATATTTATCTGTTAGCTGGCGGAGCAATTTCTTGGAGGTCTGCAAAGCAGACGCTCATAGTTTCATCCACCATGGCCGCAGAATTTGTAGCATGTTATGAGGCATCAAACCAAGGGATATGGCTGCAAAATTTTGTCACTGGGTTGCGTATTTTGGAAGGTACTGAAAGACCACTTAAGTTATATTGTGACAATAAGTCTGCAGTTTTATATTCCAATAACAACAGGAGCTCGACAAAATCAAAGCATATTGATATCAAGTTCCTAGTTGTAAAAGAAAGAGTGCAGAGTGGACAGATTTCCATAGAGCACATTGGGACAAACTCCATGATAGCGGATCCACTTACGAAGGGACTACCACCCAAGGTCTTTCATGAGCACACTGCTCAGATGGGTGTTGTTCTATTTGAGAACATTCTGGTTTAGTGGGAGTTTGTATTTGTATTACTGCTTTATGTCAGCCTTGAGTTTTATCTATATAATTAGATTAATTTCTGCAGAAATGAAATATTCAGTTTATTACGCTCTGTTACGTATTGTGAAGTATTGATCTCAATAAAGTTAAGTAGGACCAGTTGGAAATAGGCATGTATGGATCACATCACATGTAATTTCCATGCTACGCATCCATGATTGATCTATGTCATTTAGCTGTATTAGTATACGTGACCATTGGTGGGTCGAGTTACGATTGATGTAACGAAGACCGCTTTGATCCTATATTAATATAGTTAATGGACAAGATTGTTTGGATACCCTCAAGTTATGATAACAAATTTCTGAGCTCACTAAAGTTAAGCACATTTTTCAGGATACATATGTGGTCCAGTGGGAGATTGTTAGATAATGTCTCAATGGGACCACATAATTAAATGTGATGTTATCATTTATAAGAAGCCTACAATTTAAGTGATTCAATTTAGTTAATAGGCTTAAGGGTATATGTGTTATGGACCTAATGTGTAGATACTAGTTGTATAATTTCTATTTCTATGAGGGGCAGAAATAGAAATTAAAACATATTGGTTAAAGTTGGTTTTCATTCCTTTTGAACTTCCACAACCTTTCAGTTTTGAAAACCAATAAATAGAAATTAAAACCAATAATGGTTAAAGTTGGTTTTCATTCCTTTTGAACTTCCACAACCTTTCAGTTTTGAAAACCAATTACAACCTTTAAAAGGTTATGGTCCTATTCCTTCCCAAGTGGAAAAAAGAACACTGCATTTTTCTAAATCCTCTCAAGGAGAAACATAAGGCACCAAAGGGGAAAGGATTAGAAGGCAATAACATAATCAATAACAAAGAGTTTATTGATAATCACGCTTCCGTTTAACCGTTCATCAATGGATTCAGATATGTCATTTTGTCTTGATTTCTTGATAATACACATGGTAAATGATCCGAAGTGTAAGGTTTATGTTCTGAAATTTAAGTTTACACAACTATACCACTCAATGTTGCCACAAAGTAGTCTATTAATGAACCCTTACCACGGGGGTATTCCATAATAGTGTGTTAACGTATGAGGGTTGTGATCAGTGAATGATCTTGTTTGTGACAATTTTTATTTTGCTACATAGATCTAGGGCATTAAACTGTGAAA
>JAPPVO010003327.1:0-15540 GCA_030407325.1 Camellia japonica | reverse complement strand
TTACTCGGAGTACGAAACGTGCCTGCGTTTCCCGTGCCCGGGCTAACTCCTATCCGAACAAGATGCAATATGCATGATATCATGAATGCAACTAAAAATGCAACCCTAGCATGCACACAATGCTATGAACATGAGATGCCTCGAAATGTGTGCACGCGGGCACGCAAACTGAGGCGATGATCCTAAGGCATGAAAGGCACGAATATATATATACATGGGACTAAAATGAGATGTCTCGAATGCGTGCCCACGGGCACGCAAACCGAGAAAATGGCATACAGAATGCGATGAAGCTAAAATGGCATACAGAATGCAGATGGACTTATACCACATGAGAGGACCTCAGCCACTCTCATACGGGAGGCCGTCAGATAAAAAGAAGTGCCTCGAATGCGTGCCCACGGGCGCGCAAACCGAGGCGATGCATACGGAATGCAAAATGACATGGAAATGATATGTAATGAGGCTAAAATGAGATGTCTCGAAGTACGTGCCCGCGGTCACGCAAACCGAGAAAATGGCAATACGGAATGCAATGATGCAAAAATGGCATACAGAATGCAGAATGGTGACTTATACCACATGAGAGGACCTCAGCCACTCTCATACGGGAGGCCGTCGGCTGAAAAAGAAGTGCTTCGAAATGCGTGCCCACGGCGCGTAAACCGAGAAAATTGATTAAAGCATGAAATGACATACAAATGCGAAATGGACTTATACTAACATGAGTGAGCCTCAGCCACACTCACATGAGAAGCCGCGGATGAAATGAGCGCCTGCGAAATGCGTGCACACGGGCACGCAAACCGAGCAATGCGTTTAAGCATGAAATGACATGGAAATGATATGCAAACATGAAAATGAAATTTCAGCACTCACAATGATGCAAATCAGTCCCGAAAAGTGGGGAAATGATACCAAATGCCCGGAATGGTCCCGAAATGCGATAATAAGCACCCGGAATGGCCTATCCATACTAACAAATGCATAATTGGTACATGAACATGCAAAAACAGTAGCAAGGCAGCCCCAAAGCATTATTCACAGTAAAAAACATGGCGAAATAATGAGCATAGATAGGACAACACTAGCATGCAAAAATACGAGCCAAGAGAGGGGTATGAAGCAAGTGATACATGCAATGCCTCAAATGGAAAAGTACCCTTCTACAACACTGATGAGGGACCAAAAATTTTCACATTTACAGTGATGATATCCCCCAACTCAGTATGAAAACATGGTAAAAATGCTATGCAAGAATGAGGATATATAAGGCTATAACATGAAGTACCCCAAAACATTCATCAAACTAGAAAAGACCCTCAATGAAATATGTCAAGAAGATCAAAATATGACTCTTTTCAGTACTGATGAGGCTGAAATCAGAAGCTAGATAAGCTTAAAGCATGCAAAATGGGGTCAGAGGATATAAAGACAAGTATAACATGGAGACCCCCAACAGATTGATCCCTTCTACAATGTTGTAGAGGGACACAAAATAAGCTCATCTCACAGTTCATGAAATGTTCCAAAACAGACTGCATGTAGTCATCAAATAAATCACACAAGTTTACGGTAAATATAGAATTATGAAAGAAAGTGCATGATAGAGAGGCCAAAAAGGGTTTGAGCCCTTCTTCAATGTTGAAGAGGGGCTCAAAATTGGCCCACTCACAGTTTATGTCATGCTCGAAATCAGATCACTCATAGGCCTAATATTTCATGCAAAAAACAAGGGTAAACACATGGATTCAAAGCAAATTGCACATGGAGCATGAAAACAAGTTGAGCCCTTCTTCAACATTGAAGAGGGCCTCAAAATAAGTATAATATCAGTTCATGAGATGCTCCAATTCAGATCACACATAGGCCAAATATTCAATGCAAAATAATGGCATATAAGAGGATATTGAAAGAAGTGCAAGATGGAGGGCTCAAACAGGGTTGAGCCCTTAAACAAACATCAAGAATAGCTCAAAAGAAGACCACTTTCAGTATTGGTCGGAGCTCAAAACAGTGAGCAAGTAAGTTTAAGAAATGAGGCAAGAAAGTGGTGTAAAAAGGGGATTTGAGACTTACCCTTGAAGACCTTTCTTTCTTTGCTTCTTGACTTGAGAAATGTTGTTTCTAAGCCTTCAAGAATCCCTCCTTGCTGCTGGAAATGGATTGGTGATGGTGATGCTTGATGATGATGAACCAAATGGAAGTAAAACTTGAGGATTTGAGAGAGATCAGAGAGATATGCTTGAGGCAAAGGTTCTAGGTCTTGAGGGAGAGGGAGAGGAGTGTATGCATGCAAGAATTGTGTATCAAAGTCAAGGCAAAAGTTAGCCTTAAGGGATTAAGTTCCCTTGCAACCAAAAAATATCCCCCGAAATCAGATCTTTTGGGGGATACAGCTATACAGATGTGAAACACACTTCCTAAGGAGTATGGCCGGCTAGCCACTTTATTGGAGGTGGCCGGCCGGCACCCCCCCTAGCCGGCCGGCCAAGGGCAAAAATGGAAAGATGGATTTGCTGGCCGGCCACCACATGATGGTGTCCTCCCAGTGTGTACAACAAGGCCCTGTGGTTGGAAATTGACAACTTTGAACCAGGAGAAACAACAATCCACTTTTAGGAGAGGCTCAAAAATGAAAAGAAGAATTACTACTGGCCGGCCATGAACTTTTAGGGTCCTCCCATGTGTGTACAACACGAATATGTGGTTTTGGCTCGAAGAAAAAGACCCTAGGGTGGTCAACATTAGCCCGGAAGTGAGAAAAACGGGCGCCGGGGGGCGCCGGAAGAGCATAACAGGTCGCTCAGACAATTGTTGGCCTTCCACCCTCCAGTGACCTTCCTGATGATAAACACGAGGTACCTGCCAAAATGAACAAAACCGATGCAAAACGAATGCTCGGGGGCCAAACGCGAGGTTCGGGGCTCGAAAATAGGCTGTAAGCACCGAAAGTGGCATTCGGCCACGAAGTGGGTATCTAAGACCCCAGTGTCCCTCGTTATGATGAAACAGAGGTACCTGCCAAGAATGAACAAAACCGATGCAAAACGAATGCTCGGGGGCCAAACCGCGAGGTTCGGGGCCCGAAAATAGGCTGTAGGCACCGAAAGTGGTATTCGGCCACGAAGTGGGTATCTAAGACCCCAGTGTCCCTCGTTATGATGAAACAGAGGTACCTGCCAAGAATGAACAAAAACCGATGCAAAACGAATGCTCGGGGGCCAAACCGCGAGGTTTGGGGCCCGAAAACCGACCGTTAAGCGCCGAAAGTGGTGTTTGGCCACGAAGTGGGTATCTAAGACCCCAGTGTCCTTCGAAAGGGAGTAAATGAGATGCATGCCAAAAAACAGAGGAATCGGATATGGTTGGGTGGTCCCGAACCGAGGCACACGGCCTGACGGCTCCGAAAACCGGGAACCGGGCTCCGAAATGGGCAAAATGGCCTACGGCCACGAAAAGTAGCCCACGGCCCCCGAGAGATGATCTGCTAGGCCTCTCCCTCCCCTCAGGAAGAAAAACAGAGAAACCGAGTCTGGTTCGCAAACCGAGACAAGGTGCGGAAGAGAGTTCGGAAGTCCGGAGGCAGGACGCACGGCCGCGACTCTGAGACTTCTGAACGAGCACAATATGCAACATCACCGAGCGCTCAATCGGTGACGTCTGAGTCTTAAGGTCGGTCAAAAATGGGGTGTCTACACCTCCGTTTGCTTCGGTTTTGGTACACACCTTGTTTCCTCTCCTTAGAGGGACACTGTGGCCCGGGAGACCACCTTTGTGGTCGCACGCCACCTCCGGTGCTTAATAGTCAACTTTCGGGGCCTCCGGCCGCACGTTTTGACCCCCGAACCCTCGTTTTGGATCGGTGTGGGTTCATTTTTGGCATGGACCCTATTTTCATTGTTTGGAAGGTGGTACGGGGGTGGGGGACCAGCAATTATCTTGGAGACCACCTCTTCTCCCGCCGGCCGGTTTTTTTTGGCAGGTATGTGTCTCCCTCACTTTTGAGCCACAATTTCGGGTCTCCCATACCACCACTGAGCTGCATTCACCTGGGAGACCACCAATATGGGTAGGCCGACCACCTTTGTTGATTGAACCTTTTGACCCCTTGGTCCCCCTCACTTTTGAGCCACAATTTCGGGTCTCCTATACCACCATTGTGTTGCATTCATCTGGGAGGCTACCAATCTGGTATGGCCGACCACTTTTTCAACCTGATCCTTTTGACCCCTGGTCGGCTGACCAGGGGGAGTGGTCGGCCGACCCCTAATTGGTCGGCCTGCTTCTCTTTTTGTCTCATTGAGCTGAAGCCAGCTGTACCAGCTGGAGCCTCAGAATGCATCCTCCATACACGTGTATGGAGGATATTTAAGCTGGTTTAAGCTTCTTTGAGAAGCTTTGGCCTCTCTTCTCTATAAAGGGAGGCCTCCTGTTCCATTGTTAGGGTTGAACATTTTGGCTAGGGCATAACATATACACCTTGTTATATCTCTCTTTTGAGCTCAAAACTCCATTGTTCTTGCCCCATTGCACTACCACTCATAGCCTACCACCTCCATCATCACCTAAGCACCTGGAGGTCATTTTCAAAGCTTGAGGAGTTGATTTCTTGGTCCAGAGTTTGCTGCCTTGCTGTGCTACAAGGGTAAGTCACCATTTTCCTCTTTGTAGCTTTATTTTGCTTCATTCTTTAGCCTTATTTGAAAGCATTTTTGGACTTCGTCATAAACTGAAAAAAGTCTTGTTTTGATCTTATAAACATGTTTGATTAAGGTCATTTTTCTGTTGGGGGTCATCTACCCCCTTGCATGCTTCATTTTCTCATGTTTTGGGCTATGCATTAGAGCATTTGTGTTGGCCTTGGTTTGGCCTTTTAGCCACTAAAATCCAGTGGATTTTAAGTGGCTAACATGTATCTTTGAGCTTGAAAATCAGAGAGGGGTGACCCTCCTCTCACCCCTTATTTTGTTTACTAGCTTTATTGGCCTTACAAAGGAGCCCCTATTTGCATGTTTTGAAGCCATGTTTCAAGCCATTATTTGTGAGTTTTATGACCTGCATAAGCTTTGTCCAGAGTCCTTTTGGCCATTTTGAATGTCTATTATACATGTGTAGAGCAATCCTATTCAAGGCCTTTCAAAGGGGCTTTTACTTGCATGCTTCCTAGCTTTATTTAAGGCCATTTTTGATGAGTTTTAGGGCCCTCATAACCTCTGTCCAAAGGTGGTTTTGCTATTTTGCATGTCTATCTTGCATGTGTAGAACAACCCCTTGCATGGCCCTCTAAAGGGACACATCATTCTTGCATGCATTGACTGAGTTTCAGTGGGTTTTTGGGCATATTTTGGCATGGCATACTTCTGTTTTTGGCTGGTTTGGTGACCGCTTAGATGCTTCATATAGTTGTAGTGCAAATCATGGTTCACTAGCTTACTTTGCATGCTTTGTTGACCCTTGATTTTAGCACTTTTTGGCCATGCCTTAAACTGATCTTGTGCATATTTTGGACTGCCTTAGCTCTTTTTTCAGGTCTCATGGTCGAATGATGTTTGTTTTGCATGCTTGTAGTTCAATACACTTGCCTAGCTTTGAGATTTGAGGTCTATTGCATGCATGTACTGAGGTGTTTTCATGTTTTGGGGTCATTTTGCATCATATTTTAGAGCCTATGTGAATTCCATATCCTCATGTTTTCTCCTCTTTAAGTGTGCTTGAGAGTTGTGCATGAATGCCTTGTTTTCGGACCATTGAATGAGCTCCATTTCTTTGTATTCCGAGCCATCATTTTAGGCCATTTCCCCACTGTTTCAGACCTGCCTAGGGTCTGTTTGGGTTGGTTTTGCCACTGGTGCATTGCTTTGTGTACCTCTAGTGTGACGTACTTCACTAGTTTTCGGTATTCGGGCCATCTAGCTTGCATTGTGTGACATACTTGCATGTTTCGGGACCATCTTTTATGCCATTTCAGAGCTGTATCATGTGCCATCCCATGCCATATTTCATTCCTTGCCATGCCTTGTTAGAGTTGCATGTTGTGCTTTAGGATCGGTCCTTTGCATTCGTGCATGTTTGCATGTATTTCGGTTGTCTCATTTTCATCATTTGGCCACTGATGTGAGTGTGGCTGAGGTCCACTCATATTGGTGTAAGTCCATCGTGCATTGTGTATGCCATTTTAGTCCATAGCATTGCGTATGCTAGGTTACATGTTAGAGCATTGTGTATGACATGTTATGTCACGTGCATTGTGTATGCCATTTTAGTCCATAGCATTGTGTATGCTAGGTTGCATGTTAGTCGCATTGTGTATGCCATCTCATTTGCATTGTGTTTGGGATAGGAGTTAGCCCAAGCACGGGAAACGAGGGACGTTTCGTACTCAAAGTGACGAAACGTGTCTCAATCCCGGTCGCCGACACTCTGGATTAACCATGATGGAGTCTAGGCCTTGTTGTGTTTATATGTGCATTCATTTCACATCGAGTCGTGCAATTCGTCTCCCCGGCCATCATTTATCGAGTTGCGTGATTGGTGGCACGAGGATTGAGGTGTGCATACATATGTGAAAATACTTTGCCATGCCCCTTTCTTGCTCTCTGTTGCAGCAAACCAGAAATCAACAACTTTCTAAAGCCTTGCACAGCATTCCGGGATCAATTAATTGCAAACAGAGGCAAATTGGAGCATCGCGAGGAATTTCCCGACGAGGCGACGTGAGCATGCATGCATCTTTCATCATTCGGACAGAGAGCTGGCGGTCCATGGATTTGCATTTAGTTTATTTTGCTTCCTAGTTAATTTGTTAATTAATTAGGGTTTTGTAATATTTAATTATTTGTTTGAACTGTAATTATCTATTCGGACTGTATTATTTATTCGGACCCTCCGAGAGAGGGCAATGTTGTAATAAGTGTGCGTGTGTGTGATGTATGTCTTCCAACCCCACGTCTTTCTCACTTTTATTTACCAGCTTATGATGGTTAGTTTAGGGCATGTTTCAATTAGCATACTTATGCTCGCATGTTTGCATTCATTCATCTGTTTTGCATGCACCGGGCTCGGCGCATCATGCTAACTGCATTGTACTTCAATTCCAACTTGAATACGTATATCGAGTTGTTGCATTTCACATGCCATTCTTAGATTAGCCAAGCCTATCTTAGTTGCATTTTGCATGTGTTGCATTAGCCATCTTAACATGAACTAGATCATGCATATGATTACTAACTAGTTTCTATTTTGGCTTGGAGTACTCGGTAAGCGCTTATGCTTTAGCATCCTTGCATGTGTGTGAGTGACTGCCATGATAGCATGCTTACCATGAGGCTATTTGCTATATGATATAACTGCCTGAATGCCTGTGGGTGAAGTTGGGTTATTTGGATTGGAACAATTCATCGACTGCGAGTTTTAAGCCCACTTGAGAGTGGCAAATTCATGTTTTCTAAGCCACCTTGAGGGTGGCAAATCCACATTTTAGCCTACTTACGAGTAGCAAACCGCTTTTAAAAAACAAACAGAATGTTTTGTTCTAATCAGCGATCCGGTCTATATTTGTATACTGTGCGCATCACGTAGTAAATCTAGGCTAATAACCGGAATAAGAGCACATAATGTTTTCAAAACTCGATATCATGCTTAGTAGTGGCCGATCTTTGATCGGGCGAGCGGGGGTGCTCACGAAGTGACCTTCCCTAATCGTACCCAAGTTCCCGAGCCGAGGCAACTTTGGTGATGACGGACATGTGGCCTTAGGCACGAGTCAGGGTTTCTCTAATTCCTCAAAATAAAAATATTTAGGTGGCGACTCTGTATCTGGCAAAGCAGTCCATGTTTGGCACTTCTTTCAAAAAATCTGTTTTTCAAAACGATTTGCCGGATTTGGACTCTTTGATGATTCATCGGTCTTGCATTGCACTCTGCGAGATTAGATACAGGACCGTGACATTGAGTCTTGAACTGTAGTGAGCCCAAATGAACAAAACAGGGGGGATTCCCTCCCGGGACGTTAGGGGACGTCTACACCTATGGCGCTATCGATGACCACCACTACTGCCACCTTTACCTCCTCCCTCACCGCTTACTCTCTCTCTTCTTCTATTCTCTTCATTGATCTTCACCTGTCGTTTACTTCATCTTCTTCACTCTTGTCATCGGTTCGAAAACGCTAACCCTACCTTCGATCTTCTGCAATCCCTCCACAAGCCATATGTTCGAATCCAGACCCTACACTCCCCTCAACTGTTTCAAAACCTTTGTCTACAAAGGACTACTGCTGGACTCGTCAGAACGGCTGATGTCGAACGGGCTAATTGCGATAAGAAAGATCAGGCGGCGAGGCACATTAATGCGTTAGAAACGAAATCGGAAGATGGACAATTCATCTTTGCCCTAATTTTTCTCTCCATTTTTGTTCAATCGGCCCCTTGATCTTCTCTGATCAGAACTCTGCACCAGATTCCGGTTCAGTCTAGTTCTAGGTTTAGCCTTGAGGTACACTCCACTCTCCTCTCATTCTCTGCCTCTATTTTTCACTTTCTTTCTTTTCTTTACTTTCCTCTCAATGAATTCAAGATTCAGATTTCTTTTTTGTTTATATTTTCCATTTTTTCCCCGTCAGAAACCAAAAGATTGGATCAATATACACCTCTCTTATCTCAAATCTAGGTTTATTTTTTTTTCCTTCTCGTTGATTTCAAATTCTACTATTTTTTATTTTTATTTTCTCATAAACATGATTATAAGTTGAATACAAACTACCAACACAAGTCTATACCCAGATGAAAATGTTTCTCATCGATGTTGTTCTGCTCCTTTCTTTTGAAAGGGTGCTATTTACTTATGAGGATTATGTCAATTATTAGTGTTCATTCAGGCAATTTCCATGTTTATTTTGCTATGTTTTTTTAATTGCTCGAGAATTATGTTGAATTTACTTTGATGATATTGTTGTGGTTGGTTAGGGCATGCTTGAAATGCTTTTCACATGGCTAATGGTTGGAATTTGCTTTCTTCTAAATATTTTGTAATGTCAGCAAATATAATATGAGGTGGTCAGAATGGGGAGGAATTTTGTTTGCAATGCTGAGCTAATGGTCAAAACTAAAAGTAGGGTTTGCTGCAAATGAAAGCAATTTAGTATATTTGTCCTCTGATTATGTGGTCAATTGATATTAAATAGTTTTCCCCATTTTTTTTGTGTCTGATTTCATCAATGGGAATATTGTTTTCATTGTTCCAGAGATGGATTCGTGATTGCCAAGTAATTATAACTGAATATTGTGCCAATTCATTGTCACATAGTAGCATTTCGTTGTAAATACGATCAATGATAAGAACTGTTGTTCAACTTCTGATGTTATCATAATTCTTGTGATAATTTTTCCAATGACAAAGCTTTTAGACATTACAATAATGTTGTTGCTTTTCTAAACTGGATGGCATATTATGGGTAAAGTCAAGTTAGCCTTTCAGTTTGGCCTTGACCTATTAAGGATTTATATTTGACTACAACATGGGTTTATGGAATTTAGTCATGCATTTTATATTTTTTTCCAAAGCTAAGCTTCTCTCTCTGCTATTCTAATGTAAAGTTGGTATATTTTCTGTCTTTTTAATGCGGGTAAGAACTAACTTTCTTCTACATGGGCTTCACTTCGTTAATAGTCACTGCTGTCGAGGATTGTACATGTCATGTATGGGAACTGGATGGTAACCAGCTTAAGATGATAGGGAGCACATGTAAGTTGAGTTGCAATTGTGCATGTGTATTTTGATGTGCCATAACTTAAAATGTAAGACCTTAAATTGCACATATTTTAATATTCTATAATGTTGCAACTGAGCTTGCTAATACCACGGATCATGAGCCTACATAACCGGAATGCCCACACATCACAATTAGACCAAATGTTGTTGTGTAGTTATGATGCTGAGATAATGCCGAACCACTTTAGGTTGTCGACTATTCACATGCCACATCATGGGTTCGTTCAACTCATTTGATCAATTTGGTTTGGGCATCCTAAGAAGTTTATTATCTTGTCAAGTTATTCTACAATTTGTCAGTACTATTCTTTGCCTTTTATTATTATTTGGAGTATGAAAGATGAATTCTGCTATGCAGTTTCTCTTTTCTAGAAGCCTTTCATTCAGATAAAGCATCCTATCTGTTAAATGTTTTTTTATTATCAATGCCATGTGTGTATGGCCTCCCTCTTTTTAGAATTTTTAATTAGAGTAAATGTTTTTTTGATGGCTTGGCCATTCTATACCATCACTCATTTGAACACCTAATTGGTGCTATTCTAGTGTTTTCTTCACCGTGCACTTACCTTTTCGCTCTTGTTTCTTTGCTACATTGACATTTTCTTCTTAACTTCACTTGTTACATGGAAGAAAAGTCTTCTCATGTTTGAGAATTTTTTTATCATTAGGGATAAGGCCCAGACCAGACTATGTTAATAACCCTAACTGAATTTGCTGCCAAAATTAGACTAACAGCTTCCATTGGCTAATTAAGAATTTGTGTATCTAGGCTCATATTCCTTCTAATTTGCATCAAGTTTTCTATGCCTCTAAATTTTGATTATCCCCTTTTTCATAGTTGTTGTGTTCACTGCATGTTAAGTTAGACAAACTGTTGACAAGTAAAGTAGTTGGACTATTCTTGTAATTTCTTTCTAATTAGCAAGATGTTGTTTTGAAACAACGGATTTTACCCCTTTTTTAACCCTTGCTTTGGATTTTTGCTTTGCAGAGCTAGTCTTATATGATAGTTTTATGAAGGATTCAAATTTGTGACCTCCTTTCTATGTTGAACCTTTTAACCCTGTCCTTTTCTTTTCATTGTGAAGTACATTTCATTCTTTATTCTTATGGGTGTAAAAAGGAAAAAACTTTATATCTATGTACATATTGTTCTTTCTTCTTCCCTATCAACAGATGAGGTTAGTTTTGGGAAAGTTATAGTATTCTGTTTCTATAAAGTGCTTTATATATAATTTTTCTTTCCTAAAAGTTTTTCTGTGATATGTATATGCTGCCAGGCTTCTTCATAGATTTCGTTTGATATTGCAGTGTGCCACTTGGATGACAATCGTTGTCCTAACTAGCATGACAGTCTGTACAATAGCTTCCCAGCATGTTGATTGGTTTGGAACCTCTGAATCCTAACTGCTCATTTTCTTCTCTTCTCTTTGATTTCTATGTTCTGTGTGCAGCATCAACAAGTTGGTTTTCTCTTCCTCTCTCGTTCCCTTCCTATCTTCTCTTTCTTCTCAGAGGTATGATTTTTCTTCACTGTTTTAGAGGAGTGTGTTATTTTTCATTAAAATTTTTTCTTCGTATAAAACTGATTTGGAATTTGTGATGAAAAAAATCTGTTTGCTATTGTTCGCAAAAAAAATCATGTGCTTTTAGATTAGATACAATGAAACTCCAAAAAATCTGTTTGTTTTGTAAGACTAGAATAGTCTCTACAAATAGTAAGTTTATTCATATGCTTCTAGCGATCTCGGAATTAATGTGTTTTCATTTTTCAGGTCAGAAATTTTTTGTAGAGATGCAAAATATGGTCAAAGAATTTAAGCTTCAAGTTTTTTTTTTTTTAATATATGTAATCACAGTTAAAAACTTTTTATTAATTCCTTTGTATATACTTTTGAACATTCAACTTTCATTTATGAAATATATGACGTTATTCCATTCAATATGTAGTTGTAATTCAAAAGATAGTATATAGTGTGTATTACATCTTCAAATGTGCATACAAAAATAATATTGATTATTCTTCAAATATGTTGAACCTTTATTTTTTTTTTTTATAAACACGATCACGCATTAACTGTGATGAGAAATGCGTATAACGTACGATCTTATATCATTATAATCACAGTATTAGATATTAATCACATTTATAATTTGTGATCTAAATGTTTGTTATCACATATTTTATTAATTATTAATCACACTTAAAAGACGTGATCTTAATGTTATTAATTACACTTAAAAGATGTGATTTAAATATTTATTATTACATTCAAAACATGTCATGTAATCATTTTTTAATGACACTTAAAAGGTGTGATTAAAAATGACCAATTTTAATCACATTCCCAAATATCACACTTTAATAAAATTTAAAATGTGTGATTAAATAATATACATGACATAAAAAAGTGTGATCTATTTATGATTTTGTAGTAGTGCACATCCTTCCCTACACAAATCCACTAGGGGTTAGCACAAAGCCTAGTATAGATTTTTTTTAACAAAGTATATATGTTTAGGTAGTCTCATATGTATAAATACAATGCCATGACATGTTCAAATATTGAAATTTCCATTTCATCTAAAACACGTTATTTTTTCTTCCAAAAGTTCAATTTTTTTCTTCATAAGATTCAAATAATAATAAGGGGTGGTAAATTTGACTCAGGTAGTCCTTGAGCTGGTGTTTGCATGTAGGCATAACAAATACTACAAAATCCCCACTTTATCGGCTTTTCATCTTAAACACTCAGGCCAACTTAAACAATGTCAACTACATTCCCTATCTAGACTTGCTTAACGTATTTATCTCAAATGTTACCATAACAATTGCTATTTTCTCAAATCTATAAATTTATATCCAAGGCATAGCCACAATTTAACAATATTTAAAATGATGTAAATGCATGAAATGAGAGATGGTTACATATAAGTATCTCTTTTGTACAACATCTCCATAAATCTCAACATTTGTTCAAAGCAAACTTCCATTCCATGATTCTCAAAAGAAACCTATAATTCTAATCCACGTGACATTTATACATTTTTATGTTCACAATTGCTATTCCATTCATATTTCAATATATACCATTCCAAGGCCAATAACATTTTCCAACAACAACGATTATTCATCTCATGGATGCCCAATTACATAATCAATATAAGGAAATTTCTATCAATTTCTTGAGAAATTTAACACTAATTTCATAGATATTTCATAAAATCCACTTTCCTCAAATTTCTTCAAAACTAGGGCTTGTCCCAAAAAGGTTTTTCTTTGATTCCTTCATAGATTCTTCTCACAAGATGTTTTCAAGGTTTTCATAAGTTCATAAAACATTTCTAATTTTAACATCCTCACAAGAAAGCCATTTTCATCAACATTTACAAACCCACACTACAAAAATCCACATCACACTACTGAAATTATAAAAGAGAAGGACTAGACATGCTAAAATCATATATATAACTCAAAGAACTCCCTACCTCAAGGCTTGGAATGAAGATGGAAGAAAATCCCCAAAATCAATGACGTCTAAACTTGATCTCCACCGCACACAATGTAGTCCTTGACGAACTCTCCAAAATTAAAGAAAGCACTATGGTTAGAATCTCAATGAATGAGAGATTAAAGAAATAAATGAGATGGGTGGATCTAAAGAGAGATGAGAGAAAAGAGAGTGAAAGTTAATGGAGGGAGAGAGAGAGAGAGAGAGAGAGTGAAGTGAAAAGTGTATAATGGCTCAACTTTTGAGTGATTGGACACATTTTTTGGAGCACACTGCGGACAGACCGCTCGAGCGACCAAACCTGTGCTCGAGCAAACAATTCAAACTCCCAAAATCTATTTCTTCCTTGCAAAAGACCATTCGAGCGATGAAAAATTTCACTCGAGCGAAGAACACATGCTGTCATGACCCGAACCCTCCTCTAGAGGTTGAGGTCATGACCGACTAGTAATCCCAGATTACCTTTGGCCTTAAAGACGAAATTGATAATTAATAAATATAACGGGGCCTTGCAGAAATAATATTAATTATAAATATGACCATTGAGCAGTGCATACATGAGAGTTCGTATAAAATTTTAACATCAACATATTTAGATGTAAATACAAAGGTATGTCAAACATCTTACACTTATACAAAATCTGTACATAATAACTTCCAAAAAAAAAAAAAAAACCAAAACAAAGTAACATGTTCCACTTGGTTGACACAACTTGACTCCGCATGAGGCCAAGATCGCCCCATCACAGAGGCACTCTGAACGGATGACAAAAGTATGGACTCCCGAGGTTGCCTTATGCTTGACGCTCCATTTGCTCACCTACATATATATAGGGGAAGGGTGTGAGCTAAAGCCTAGTGAATAATACCAGTATAAAGAGGTTAAAAGAATGATGTCTATCATTGTACAAAATCATATCACATAAGTTCAAAGCAAATCATATCTATATTCTTATTGAATTGAAGTTCACAATTCATTATCATATGTGGTACATCCATTTGTGCTTAAACGGACCATATAGGTCCAACAAGGGGACCACTTGGGTCAATGAAAGGACCATATAGGTCAACGAAGGGATCACTTAGGTTAACATCAGAGATCTTTGTGCATATATAATGAAGGGCCACAATATTGTTACCTCTGGGTGAGGGGCACATAGCAAAGGGCCATGGTATTGTTAGCCCTAGTCGAGGGCAATAGAACAATGGGCCATGGTATTGGTACTCATAGGCAAGGGCTACACTAAGGATGCCACAATTACATTTCCAAAGGGGCCATCATTCATTTGTATGAAAATAGCATTTCAAATAACATTCTTACTGTAATTTAAAAATATATTTCAACATATCTTTACAAAGATACTACTCACAGTGGGTTGGTACACATTGAGACACACGTTCAAAATGAGCAACGTATCTTAATTATTCTCTTACATGTGTTCCTAGCTTATTCCCTGTTTGAGGATGTTAAAATGAGGCCTAAGGATGCCTAAATGGGCATGAGGATGCAATTATGCACTTGAAAGTGTTAGGCAAGATTTGTTGAAAACAAGGTCTTTGCTCGAGCGCACACTTGGTCGCTCGAGCGGTTCAACAATATGCAAAAGGTTTGCTCGAGTGCACACTGGGTCGCTTGAGCCGTCTATAAAGATTGCAAAAGTACTGGATGCTCAACTTTTACACTCGATGGTCGCTCAATAGTGTAGATACCGCATTTTTGACCGCCCCTAAAACTTGAGTGCTTCATTCTGAACACTTGATGATGAAATATTGTAATGTGCAATCATTCGAATCTTCAACAAAAGTATTCAGTTTTGAGCTTCAAACCAAAACTTTGCACCCCATTTGGACAAAAACCTATTTTTCTAGCCTGATCACTCAAAAAGCAGCAGGTCCAAAAAATGACCAGCATGCCACATTCTTTTGGCCGGTCAACCATGTTTAGCGAAACAAATATTTTGTAGGAGCCAGCTGCTTCCATGCATGGGATTTGGCTAGCTGCTCTCTTTTGAAGATATTTACATTGAAAGGTGGTGAAAAATCTATAAAAACAGCACCTCACCTCAAAGTTTAGGGTTAGACTAATTTCCCAAAGGCTTAGAGGTTTACCAAAGCTCTTCTCTGCCCTCTTGACTATAGATACATAATATATACACCATTGAAGCTTGATTTTGAAGCTTTTTGCTGAGGTTTTGATATTGATTTCAGATAGTTGAGAGTATTTGGATTGAAGTTTGTGAACCAAAAAGGTCTTCAT
>JAPPVO010003326.1:0-50703 GCA_030407325.1 Camellia japonica | reverse complement strand
AGTTTTTCATTGCGTTGATGCAAAATAATATGCGTTTTGTCAACGAAACAGAAGAGGTATGACATTCTTCAATTTCCATTTTTTAGTTGCTGCGAAATCCAATTCTTTCCTCCATTGTCGTATGTTTGCTTCATTGAAATTGTTTTTTAGATATCTGTTTACGAGCTTGGTTAGTGCCTATATTGAATTTAATTTCTTCTTGTTGAAATTAACTGTTCATGAATTTGTGTTTTGGGATGAAGTTCTTCCTTTTTTACATTTGTTAAAATTTCTGCCCACCAAGTGTTTGATTCTATGTTCAAGTGAGAAATTCATCAGAAACAATTGGAACATGCTCATCACCAAGTGTTTGATTATTGCCCACCAAGTGGTTGTAACTGTTTTCCCATTTTATAAAGCAAAATTGGAACATTCTCACGTCCTGTCTTGGACCACTAACGCAACAGATATATTGAAATGTTGGATTGCTCCATTGACTTTAGTCCAAACCGATAATCTGCCTAATTTTCCAGAAATCAATGTTAGATTACATTTAGTAGATGGCGTATTCTGAAAATTCTGTTTAAGTCAGTTTTACAATTTGGTGTTTATAATTAAATTCATTTTTTTTTCCCTTAAGAAATAAATATATATAGTGTGACTAGGGCATAGTTAACAACACTAACCCTTTATAGCATCAGGAAGACAGCCTTCAATTGGTTGCTCAGGCTTGTCCTGAGATTAAGAGAAGGATTTCAATTAGAACTGAAAATAAGTTGCGAAGCTAAAAATTATATAACTAGACAAATGCCAATACCACAACAAACTTCAAAGGTGACTAATTCGCAAGTTTGTGTGCATGTGTCAACACACGTGGAGGTACTTTCACGAATATTGTAATGTAAATGACCATACAAACATGAGGTCAAAAAATTCTGACTGCTAACCTATGATACATGTATACTAACAGAGAGCCAATTTGTAGGCCAATCAGAGTATCTAGGTTGGTCTCTAAATCTAATGTTCATGAACACCTATGGTCAATATCTAAAGCGAATTTATGTTTTCCCAGATTCTATTATTTGGTTAGATGTATTATGTGCACTTTATCATGCTGCATGTTGAATATCTTAATCAATTAAACTTCAACTGTCCAATTGATGGACTCTTATTTCTCTCAACAGAATATTTCAATTCAAATAAGCTAATGAAATAGTTTCAAATCAACAATGCTAGGTAGTTCAAAATTTTGTGGCTTAAATGGCTCAAATCACTTAAAACGACGTCGTTTTGAGTGTAAATGAGTGTAAAACGACGTCGTTTTGACAGATTTGAGCCATTTGAGCCACAAAATTTTGAGCTACTAAACATTTTCCGTTTCAAATCTCTTATTGACTTGGAGTTTTAGTCTGATTGCGAGATGACGGTGGTTTGGATAACTGGAATTTTGAATTGGGGGACATTAGAAATGATTAATTGTTGATAGTTTTTATTTTTTTATATTTTCATTTAAACATTTACTCCTAGTTCTCTGTATAATTTATTTTTCTTGTTGTTATTAACATAACCAGTAAACCAGAAATGAAATCTCTTATAATTTATTTTCCGTAATTTATTTTTGTATTCCTTCATTTTTGTTATTTGTTCTTTGCTGCTGGTTCGTTTTTGTATTCCTGGTTTGTTTTTGTATTCCTTCGCTTTTGTTATTTGTTCTCAAAACAGAGTACTAGAAAAACTAGTATATTTTACAACAAACAAACTCTATTGTGTTGTCTGGGTCTTTCACTTTTTAACCTGGTTCTTAGTTTGTTGAACTGTTTTTATTGGTATAGAAATGGTTGGACTGATGAAAAGATTGTAACCCTTTTGGATTTAGTACTCAGAACAGAACCCTTGCTTGGTTAGCAATCTCTGTTTTTCTGCATACCCATTTCTCTAATTCAAGTGAACCAAAGTTCCCAATTTCATTGAGGGTTTGGTGGGGTTTTTACTTTCATGTCTTATTATTCTTTCACAAAAATTCATGACTTTAACCATAAAAATTGTAACTTTTCTTACAATGTACAAGTGCACATTGTAGCAGTTGCCCCCAAAAAATTTTTATTCACGTTCTTCTTTTTCCCATCCTTTTTTGTTTTTCTTTATTTCCAATTCAGCCAATTGGTTGTTCCTGTTGCTACTTGCTAATTTATGGTTGTTTCTTGTTGATACATGGATATATTTCTGATAAAATGAAAGGGCAATGAAATATCATGGGTCAATAGTTGTGGAGTTGTATGCAAAATAATAGCAGAAATTTTGGTCTGTAAAAGTTCCAAACGTCCAAAAATATTTGTGCTTTATTACAATGTTGCTCAAAAAACATGGACAACAAAGTAAAAAGGACCATAGTGTTCTTTTATTTGAACTTTGCAAAGAATTATTTTTATTTATTGATTGATTTGTTCTTTCATTGGAGGCTTATTATCAAGAAGCTTGTAATTTTCTGACATGCAATGGCAACATATATATGATATTATACTTATCTGGCAAAGGTATTACAGCCAACCTTGCAGCCAACTGAACAACGATTTTCCACAAGCATCAAAAGATGAAGTGCTTGTAGCATATTCTTATTCAAAGTTTTACATGTTCATGTGGTGGATAATATTTGTTGAGGTATTTTTTCTTGTGAATTTGATTTTTGGTTGTTTGTAGAATTGCAGTGTTCGCCATGGCAATACTGTATTAGTAATTTATGAATATAGAAGTGTTTTGTTAATTTTTATGGCATGTTTTTAAAAATTGGGTATTTGATCTCTCCTCACCTTCTCGTCATCTGAATGTCTCACTCTCAAGCATCTCTCTCTTGCTATGCATTTTGCTCTAATTTGGTATTTTTTTCCATTTGGAATCTCTGTGGTCACAATTTCCACCCTTACGTTCTTCATTTGATTTGCATTTTCTTCAGATTTTGTTGTGTTTTTGCTCTGATTTTGCATTTTCTTCAGACTTTGGTGCGCAGTTCAGAAATGGATTTAGTGACATATATAGAATTGATTACAAAGGTGAAGCTAACTCTTTTGGGAAGATGGCTAAAAGCCAAAAGTCAGCTTTTAACCTATTTTGAGTCACATCATCTCTCTACTTTTTTACATGTTTTTTCAAAAAAAGCCAAAAAAAAAAAAAAAAAACCAAAAGTTAGCTTTTAACTAACTTCTCAAAACAACGGATTAGTGAAGATGAGGCTTTGCAAGGAAGACACTTTGATTGTCAATGTGCCAATGGTTAGTTGATAAGTCAGTACAACAAATTGCACTTTTGGCAAACAAATTTGGCTACTAAAAAAAATTTAGTCGCCAAAAGTTGTGGAATTGGAAACCAAAAATTATATTAGTCGGCAAAAGTACAATATTTAGCTACTAATTTTTTTTAGTCGGGGTACATTGATTATTGGCAACTAAAAAAAAAATTTAGTTGCTAAAAATGTCACAATTGGAGACTAAAAAAATTTTTAGTCGCAGTATAGTTAGTTTTGGCTACTAAAATTATTTAGTTGCCGAATGAAAAATAAAAATTTATTTTCAGCGCCGAATAAAAACAAAAATTTACTTTTTATCTTTGGCAACCAAAAGTTTTGTCACCAAAAATTTAGTTTCAGCGACTAAAAAAATTTTTAGTCGCCAAAAAACTAAAATATTTAGAGGGAGACATTTCAAATTTTGGAAGGATATATCAAATTAATTGGCGACCAAAATGTTTAGTTGCCAATTAACGTTTGTTTTCCCGTCCATAAAGTCACTGCTCTCTCTCTCCCCTCAAAACTTTTTTCTCTCATAAGCTACTCTCGCTCTCGCTCTCTCTCTCTCTCTCTCTCAGTCAATGTCCTCTGCCTCTCCTCTAGTCCTTCTCTTTCGTCTCTCTCCTCTTGCCACCACCGCCATCTCGATGCTGTTGACCACCTCTCATCTTGCCATCATCCTCTCTCGACGACACCACCGACCACCTTTCCTCTCCTCTCACCCTCCTCTTTCGTCTCCCTCCTCTTGCAAGGTAAATTACAACTTCCAACTTTTGCAATTCATGATATTTTTGTGGGTTTGGTTGTTTCTGATTGCTTGAATCTGGATATTTTTGTGGGTTTGTAAAGTTCAATCTAGATATTTTTAAATATGGTTATTTTTGTTGAACCTGGATATTTTTTCATTTGTTGATTCTCAGATCATTTTCACTCAAATCATTTATCTTCATTTTGTTGAAATTGCAATTCATCAATTTTAAACCATAAACGTTTCTGACATGTGTGGGTGTTTGGTTGGGTTGGTCATTGTGGGTTTCTATTTACAGTTTTGATTTTTTAAATAGGTTTTGTCTCTTAAGTGGATTTAATTTTTTAAAAGATTTTTGGTTTGAAATAATACTTGATCTTCATGAAATGGGTTTCATTTTTTATATAGGTTTTGATTTCATAAATGAATTTTTATTTTCAGTTTGATTTTTGACATGGTTTTGATTTCTGAAATGGGTGATTCTTTAATAGGAAATGGGTGTTGATTTTTGTAGCACCTAATTTTTTGCTTTGTTGAAGAGAACGAAAGAGTAGAGAAAAAATTCACAGCTGAGTTTTGATGGTTGCTGCAACTGCTGAGTAAGCCATTTTAGCAAAAGGTCATTCACCTTGCTTTTTGTTTCAAAACAAAAACAGGATAAATTGAATCTCATAACGATAGCACATTGTCTAGTTTGGTGCCAATATAAAAACCTCAAACATCAAATGTCAATTCACAATGAAAGGCATTATTTATCAACCAAAAAAAAAAATACAATAAAAGGCATTATTGTTGTTTTTGATGCATTCTAATTCTCCATTCTTTAGAAAGGATGATATATACGGATCTATATATATCTATACTATTTTTGCTAAACACTTATGAGTTTGCTAAATACTCTTGAAATACTGATATGGAGTTTTTCTATATTTATTGGGTTTTTTGTGTTTTTCTATTGTTTCTTTTTTTTTTCTCTGTTTTTTTTTCCCCTTTCTTTCTTTCTTTCTTTCTTTGGGAGTGAGGATTGGTACGCTGTGATACATATAGTTTCAGCATTGCCTATTACTTTTTTAAGACCCTATAAAACAATCTTGTTGTTTGTTGTTGATTTGTTGTTTTATCCATTGAATTTTATTATATCAGTTTAGTCTTATAAATTTTGTTTTTGTTGTGGCAAGGGGTTGGCTGCTGCCTATGAGCTAACCAAATGGATCCAAAGGGGTTGGTTTGATATTTTGTTTATGGTCGTGTATTGCTTAACAAATATTCCAATTTTATTTAGATTTTGGAGAAGTATTCAGAATTTTTAGTTCAAGGTTGGAAGCAAAATGAATCTGAATGGGTGATTTTGGTTTTTGGACAAAATAAATGGGGTTTTTTGGGCTGTATTGATTTGTAAATCATAGGGAAATTAAGTTAGTTAGAGTTTGTTATTGAATTGCCAAGCGAAAAGTTTGCTTTTTGAATTTAATCACATAATGTAATGAAATCTCTTCTTTCTATACCAAAGAAAGAATATAACCTTAAGAACACTTTAAGAACACTTCTTTCTTAAATTTTCCCTCTAACATTATGTGATCAATTAAGGGAAGTTCCAAAGACAAAGTTGAAAAAAAATAAAAAAAATATAATCCAAAGAAAATATTGATTGATTTTTGTAACTTAAAATTTGTGGAAAGGGTTTGTAGAACAATCAACTTTTGATGTGTTTTATTTATTGAATATATATCAATTTTACCATGCCAGTTCCTTTTGATGTCGCTATTTTCAATTTATTGTGGGTTAATTTACAATGAGTTCTTTTCTATTCCTTATCAGATATTTGGGGGGTCTGCTTACAAATGCCGAGATACTACATGCAGGTATAACTTGTTTATCTTGCTTTTCTTCTTTAATAGATCTCCAAGTGAAAGAAAACTAATTTTTTTTCTCAGTTTTGCTGTGTGTTAGATTTCCAAATCCTTCTTCTCTGTCAGTATAAGCTCGAGGCCTTAGAATTGTTGAAGAGGAGATACAATGTTTGATTACATTTTATCACTACTTTTGGCCTCCAAACAAATTTACTTATCTTTTTAGTGCTGTTGGTGTGTGCTGCCTTGGTGTAAAAATGCACAATGTATAAATTGGTGAAAACATATATAAAAATGCATACATGCATTTTCTCTCCAATTACCCATATCAACTGTGTACATCTGATCATATCTGAATCATTCTAACTAATTATGTGGCATCTCTTACACATAATCATGCATACATACATTTCCTCTCCATTTGTTTGTTATGCGGCTTGTTAGCTGGCCCTTTATTAGGGATGGTTGTGTGTTGAGTGATGTAAGTCAGATATTGCTAGATTACAATCTTTGTGAGGAGTGGGAGAGAATTGTGGGCAGAGTGAAAGCAGTTCATATATATTTCTAATGGTTTGTTCTGCAGGTTAGCCAGCTGGTACATCTGGTGAGGGAGTTCTTCTTTGTGGGTTGAGTGGTTAGTGAGCATATATTCTTGTTGAGTTTCTCTTGCTTAAACAGAGTTGTGGGTTGAGTGACTAAGGACTATATTGTGTGTCATGTATTATCTCTATATTTGTTTGGTCATATACTATGTTACACGGACTCTTCAAAATAGATCAAATACCCGTGTCGGACACCCGACACTCGGACAAGGGTATGGGATATGTGTCGGATACTTTTCAACGGATACTTCTTATATAATTTTATATAACACAATTATCATATGTGCATATTATTGTTTAATTACTATAAATGTCATTTTGACACTGTAAGTTACATATAGTACCATTTTATCTCACATATTAGATTAAAAATATAAAAATATGATATTTTTTTGCCGAGTCCGCGTACCCTTAAATTTAAGATTTAATGAGTCTGACCTCTAGATACATACCCGCACCCGACACCCGTACCCGAGTCCATGTAACATAGGTCATATACATGTTTTCAGTTGGTAGTCATATTTGGTTCTTATTGAGGGGATTGCATCTATTCAACCTCCCCATGGCCTCTGTTATGTGGTGCTTGAACAAATTACCCTCTCTTTGTTCTATGCTTGGTGCTGCTGTGCTGTTTGTGTTTGCATATCAATTGGCTGTTGTTGGCTCCATTGGGATATATACTCCTTTTGTTAAATTTGATCTGCATCCTAGTCCAAGAGGCCTGTTTCTTTATTTCTATGGTTGGATGCTGCTGGGAGATGCTGGTGTAGCTTTGCAGCTAGTGTTGCTGGTTGAAGTTGGGCCGCTGCTGCTGCCGTTGCTTGTTGGTTTGATGCTGTTGCACTGTTGTTGTGAGGTTGTGGCCAGAGCTGGCTACTGCTGTGCATTTCCTGGTGGCTGCAGCTGCTGCTTTTCCTGGCTCTGTTCTGGCTTTAGCTGGGTTGCAGTTGCTGATATGGTTGTGGTTGCAGCTGATGATAGGGCCCTAGTTTGGTTTTGGTCCATCATTTGCTTCTGCAATTGATCTTCTATAGTTTGTATTTTGTTAGTTTCCTTGGTTTTAGTTTTGTTCAGTGTTTGGGTTTTGTTTGTTTAGGTGTTATTTGTTGGTGATATAAGGCTTGGGGTATGCCCCTTGTAAGTTTGTATATTTTACCATTTTATTTTATGACTTAATTCACCACAAAAAAATAAATAAATAAATGGTACAGGCTGCATGGAGTACGTACAGGTTGATAATATATGTATTGTTTTATTTATATACATGGTACAGGTTGCATGGAATACATACAAGTTGCAGACAAAATAATTTTTAAAAAAAATAAAATCATGTTTTTGGCGACTAAACAGTTGGTAGCCAAAAAGGAAATATATATTTTTAGCGACTAAATAGTTGGTGGTTAAAAATAAAAATAAAATGAAAAAAAAAAACTTCTTGGCAAATATTTAGTAGCCATAAAAAAGCAAATTTTAGGTGACTAAGACATTAGCAGCTAAAAAAATAATAAAATGAAAAAAAAAATTTGGCGACTAAAACTTTAGTAGCCAAAAACAAAATCAGACTTTAAGTAACTAAATATTTAGTAGCTAAAAATAATAATATGAACGAAAACTTTTTGGCGACTAAAATTTTAGACGTCCTAAATAATTTTAGTTTTTGGCGACAAAATTTTTTAGTAAGGTTTTGGCAACTAAAAAATTAGTTGGCAATTGATGACTTTCGGCAACTAAATTCTTTTAAGTTGCTAACCTTTCCCGACAATTGGTCACCGACTGGCGTGGCGAATAAAAATTTTAGTCGCTAAAAGTTTCGGCGACTAAAAATTGACTTTTTTTTGTCGCCAAAAGTGCTATTTGTTGTAATGAGTGTAAATGGAACCCTACTTATCTAATCATTTTTGGTGTTGAGAAAATTGAGTGAAGATAATGGAACAATAGATGAAAATATCATATATATTGATTAACTTCTCGTTGCTTTGTTAGATTGTTGATGTTTTTGTTTTGATTTAAGTGGTTTTCATGGGCTCTCATATGTCCTCAGTTACTGCTTCAGATTCATTATTTTTTCATGTTTGCCATTTTGCTCTCTGTTCGTTCACGCTTCTACCCCTCTTATTTTCTTCCATTATAGCCACGCAAGATACAACCTGCATCAAGACAGAACAGAGGCCATGTAGCATTTTAGCTAGCACACCCAACTCACCAGGCACCACTAGCAGCAACCATCTTATCTCATTCCACCACCTATGCAAATCCTACACTATCCAGGTATGAAGAGCAAATGATAGTCTAATCTCATTCACTTCTTCACTTTAAAAATAGTATTATTAGGCAAATTCCACACCTTCTGTTCTAATTTGTGTTTGGATAACCTTCCAACTGCTTAAACATAACTAATCAAATCTTTTATACATTTTCACTCTCACTACATCTTTATACATTTTTACTCTCACTACATCATTTGTGCCCACGCAAATTACTAATGTTATTTTCCAATTAATTTTGCAGAGAAAACTCGAAGGTGGATTTGTTTCCAGTTCTACCTTTGGAAGGAGTGGCAGCGTGGAGAGCAGGAAAAAAAGAGAAACATAAAACAATCCTTCCAACCGGTTTACCCAAAGAGTTTCATTTGAAGACAAGGGGGCCAATTTATTTGCTGGTTTACAATTCCGTGAAATATAAGATGTGGTTATGATTGATTGGATAGAAAAGAAGAAATATTGTGTATTTTGCATTGGAGAATTTCTCAACAAAAAAAAAACACTGCATCTTTTCCTTAATATTTTCATCAACGATAATGTGACCTGTAGCGCATGGGGTTCAACTAGTATAGTCAAATGATCAACAACTGGCAGCCTAATGTGAAAAACATGAATAATTTTAATGAATTTAGAAAATATTTTTTGAGTAGTTAAGGCCACGTTTGGTAGTTCCAGCTTTCACTTGTTGACAGACCAAACAAACACTTTAGACCCCTAAGGAACCTATCTACACTTTCATTACATCTCGAAGCATTTGCACTGGGTTGGCCTTGTTTGGGTGGTATTGAATTTCATCCAAATTTTCATCAAATTTCTAACAACTATTTTTTTTACTTTTAAACAAATTGTTAAAAGATGAAGGTTTGAAAATTAGTTTTTTACACTTGAATTGATTAAAACATAGGTTTTCGTGATAGGTTGGTTAATGTTAAAAATATTTGATGAAAATTTTGATTTTCGCCAAGCTATATCAAATTAAAATTTGGATCCAAATTATTGAACAAATTTGATGGGAAAAAAAATAAAAAAAAGAAGGTAAAAGAGATGCTCTACCAACCTGTTGATGCGCTCTTCTTGGAAACAATTTTTTGAAGCGCAAAGACATAAAACAAACTTAAGATTAAACATACCAAACACACAATGGTGGGCCCAAAGAAATTCTGATAAAAAATTAAATAAAAATAAATAATATCCATTTAAATGGCTCTAAACAGATAAAAATGAGCAAATAAATGGAAATCACAGCCCTCAATAAAAATAAATAATATCCATTTAAATGGCTCTAAACAGATAAAAATGAGCAAATAAATGGAAATCACATCCCTCAAAGAGGAACAATGAAACTAGGAAGCACCTGGAACAAATCAATCCACAATATCTAGCATCTGAAAACACCATCCTGTGCAATGTTTTGCAGCAACCAATTATTACAATTCTTCATGGCCATCTATGATCTAATCTAATTCCACAAAAGCTTTTCAGAGCAATTAGAGAAATGACAGCATTCCGTAACTCTGCTATGAAATACAATTTCAAATTTCTTTAACCTATACGAGAGATAAATGAAAGATATCAAAATTTAGTGATATTCTAATTTCACAAGTTAATTAAATTCAATTCTGACTATGATGTACTATTATTCAAGAAAAAGAAAACAAACCTTGAAAACTATGATGTATTATCCAACCAGTGTGCAAACCCATTGAGGCCAGCCACAAAATTCTTCAAGCACGCTCCATCAAAAACTCCAGTCTTCACAAATGCGACGGTAGGCGGCCGTCGCAAATGCCCTGGATCCCGTCGCTAATACTTTTTGCGACGGTAATTTGGTTTTTTGCGACGGGAAGGGAGGGTCGCGACTAATGGGATTGCAAAAGAGCTTTAGCGACGGTAAGTGCCGTCGCCATTAGTTTCTGCGACGGGAGGGTGCCTTTTTTGCGACGGCACTTTTTCTGTCGCTAATAATGGAAGAATATATCAGTTTTTGCGACGGCACATAATTCCCGTCGCTAAAAGTGGGTTTTTGAGACGGCAGAATTACCGTCGCTAAAACTCTGACAGCTTATAACTATTGGCGACGGCAACGTCTACCGTCGCTAAAGGTATCTTGTCAATTACAATTCCACAGCTTTTGCAACTGTTTTGGTGCCGTCGCAAAAGCCTATTACTCTTTTTTGCGACGGATTGTTATATACCGTCTCAAAAAAAAAAAAAAAAAAAAAAAACCCTGTTGAGAAATTATTAAAAAAATTAAAATAACCTGTATAAAATAAAAAATAACTATAAAAAAATCCAAAAATTACAGAATAATATAAATCCATACATAAACAAAAGTTGACAAATAATAAAAATTAATAATATTGTTCCATTCATAACAATACATAAATAAAAATTCATAACAATAAAAATTATGCCACTACATAACGTCGCATAATACATACATAATGTTGCTCACAAATTTACATAACATAAATCAAAATCAAAACCAAAAGTTTTCGTCTTGATTCGTTCGTGGGTTACAAAAACAAAAATTGGTCATAATCTTTATACGCCCGCATTCCAGAAGAACCCAACTGCTACTCAGGAAATATCTGAAAAAAACAAGATAAAAATAATTAAAAACCATATAATGGTGTTAATATTTCAATTACAGAAAAATATTAAAAAAAAATTGACTACTATATAATTAGAAAGATAGTTTAGTAAATAATTTCGACTGGACCGAAATCCGGCTCTAACTCCCAAACCGGGAACCCGATTCGAGCCCCGTCTTCTCCCACAAGTCTCGTGCCTAGGACGTCGTGTGTGCCAAGTTTCGTGCTAAACCGACGCGGTTTGGTGATTTTGGGGCCTTAACTCCTCGAATTCAAGTTTCTTAAGGAACTAATTTGCCTAAAGTGAAATCCGGCTCTAACTCCCAAACCGGGAACCCGATTCGAGCCCCGTCTTCTCCCACAAGTCTATCGTGCCTAGGAGGTCGTGTGCGCCAAATTTCGTGCTAAACCGACGTCGTTTGGTGATTTTGGGGCATTAACGCCTCAAATTCAAGTTTCTTAAGGAACTAGTTTGCCTAAAGCGAAATCCGGCTCTAACTCCCAAACCGGGAACCCGATTCGAGCCCCGTCTTCTCTCACAAGTCTCTCGTGCCTAGGAGGTCGTGTGTGCCAAGTTTCGTGCTCAACTGACGCGGTTTGGTAATTTTGGGGCCTTAACTCTCCGAATTCAAGTTTCTTAAGGAACTAGTTTGCCTAAAGTGAAATCCGGCTCTAACTCCCAAATCGGGAACCCGATTCGAGCCCCGTCTTCTCCCACAAGTCTCTCGTGCCTAGGAGGTCGTGTGTGCCAAATTTCGTGCTCAACCGACGTCGTTTGGTGATTTTGGGACATTAACTCCTCGAATTCAAGTTCCTTAAGGAACTAGTTTGCCTAAAGTGAAATTCGGCTCTAACTCCCAAACCGGGAACCCGATTCGAGCCCCGTCTTCTCTCACAAGTCTCTCGTGCCTAGGAGGTCGTGTGTGCCAAGTTTCGTGCTCAACCGACGCGGTTTGGTAATTTTGGAGCCTTAACTCTCCGAATTCAAGTTTCTTAAGGAACTAGTTTGCCTAAAGTGAAATCCGGCTCTAACTCCCAAACCGGGAACCCGATTCGAGCCCCGTCTTCTCTCACAGTCTCTCGTGCCTAGGAGGTCGTGTGTGCCAAGTTTCGTGCTCAACCGACGCAGATTGGTGATTTTGGGGCCTTAACTCTCCGAATTCAAGTTCCTTAAGGAACAAGTTTGCCTAAAGTGAAATCCGGCTCTAACTCCCAAACCGGGAACCCGATTCGAGCCCCGTCTTCTCCCACAAGTCTCTCGTGCCTAGGAGGTCGTGTGTGCCAAGTTTCGTGCTCAACCGACGCCGATTGGTGAATTTGGGGCATTAACTCCTCGAATTCAAGTTTCTTAAGAAACTAATTTGCCTAAAGTGAAATCTGGCTCTAACTCCCAAACCGGGAACCCGATTTGAGCCCCGTCTTCTCCCACAAGTCTCTCGTGCCTAGGAGGTCGTGTGTGCCAAGTTTCGTGCTCAACCGACGCGGTTTGGTGAATTTGGGGCATTAACCAATACCTTCCTAATCTAACATAACAGAAAGGAAACAGTGGAGAACGACTTACATCTTGCATGAACTTTTTGCAAACTGGACGAATCTCCTTGCTGAGTGTAGCTGAAAACATCATAACTTGTTTATCATGAGGAGTCATCTTAAAAATTTCCTGCACATCTCTCCTCATATCTGTAGATAAGGTAATAATAATAAAATAAAATAAAACAAATAAATAAATTATCAATGTTTGAAGGAAAGAAAAAGAAAGAGGTACTAAAAAGAACAAACAATGCAGGCAAAAATTTTGAAACATTTGACCATAGAAATCATATGCAGAAGCTTACCAAGTGATTCGAGCATCTTGTCACACTCATCAAGGATAAAATGCCTCACATTCTTTAAGCCGAGTTCCTTATCTCTTGCAAGAGCCAATATTGACACCACCGTAGAAGACAGCAACCTTAATATCAGGCAAATATGTACTGAACCTCTCAAATTCATGACAGATCTGTAAATAATAAAAAGTAATGGTTAGATAACAAACAAAATCACATTATTGGAATTACAAGGTCCAAGAACTCAAACAAATATGCCTAAATACTAACTTTCAGGTCTCCCAGCATACCTGGTAAGCTAATTCTCTCGTATGACACATGACAAGTGCGGCAACTTGTCCTGCAACAGGCTCAATCTGCTGCAGAGTAGAAAGAACAAACACAGCAACAACATTCCAAGTAACAAAACAGATTGTTAGATGAGTCCAGGAAAAAGAATTGAATCTGTCAAGAGACAAGCATACAGGAGTTAGATGAGTCCAATAGAGCATTCAACAACAAGAATGGAGATAACCAAGGCAGCTTAACTCAAGTTGAAATGGAACTATGGCCATCGAAACAAAATGGTAGCCCCTAATACCGAATTAATAGTCAGTCTGATTTCCTTTAGTACAATAGATAATAAAAAAAAACTCAACTAGCTTCAATTGATTTAAATAAGATAATGACATATTCAAATCAACCCCCAAACAAAATGATTCAAGTCCCTTAAAAATATTCTTTGAAATCAACCCCCAAACAAAACAAAAAATAATTCAAATCCAAATACTCCTAATAACAAATGCCACCTCCAGCTTTTTACAGTTCCATATTGGCCCCAATTATAAATCTATGGAACCCTGAATGGCCCTGTCTTTCAATTTTCTCATACACATAAATCATAATGGCCTTATAATGATATACTTGTAAAACAAGCCCCCCTTCTTCTTTCTTTTACCCACATCTTGTAAATTTTCTTTGATACCCATGAATCTTTCCATATTTTCAGTGTAAGCCAAATGCAAACAACCATCATCGATCTTCACAAGTTAAAAAACTTCAAACAAAAAATAGTTGTCAAAGAAAGTTCTATATTTGCTTAGCAACTTGTACAATCCCAACCGACGATAGCTAGAGTTTGTATTTCATGCACAAAACTTAGATCTTAACTAAACCGAAATCAATGAACTCAGCATCCTGATTGAATCTGTTGATATAGTTTGAGTTTGAGTGGCTCCTTTCAACAAGATTTGGTTGCCTAAACTCAGCAGCTCTCTACTATGCTAACTATAATAATATATGAGTGAGAGGCACCATTGCATTTTTCCTTTTTTTTTCCATTGGCTTTGTAAATAGCAGTGAATCATTTTAAATCATCATGGAGCAATTTCCATAATAATTCAGTCTCCTATTCATGTGAATTTTGTGTTAGTTGCCCTGCAGCAGATATCCTATGCAAACACGAAAATTCATTTTTTTCTGGGTGGATTTTGTCAAGTCAATCATGTAAACAAATATCTTGTTATGGATCTAATTTATTGATAGTCTTTATTTGCACGATATATTCCAGCTTATTAATTTATTTGAAAAACTACATTGTATCTTATGACCCAATATATGATATGCAATGAGAATGATTCAGACTCAATCCTTTATGAAACATAACTTAAAATGATTCCTTTCTTAACTGCTGAATAATCAATCCTAGTATAGCCCATATGTCGTCGAAAAACAAATTTCACAAACATCAACAACAACATTCCAAGTAACAAAACAGATTGTTCAAAAAATAAACCAAAAAAAAACCCAAAAAAGAAGTTTAGAACTAGAACCAAAAAAATAAAAATAAAAAAAAACCAGTTAAGAAGAAGAAGAAGAAGAAGAAGAAGAAGAAGGAAGGAGAGAGAGAGAGAGAGAGAGAGAGAGAGAGAGGTACCTCAGTTATTACAGTCAGTGTAGTAGACAGACTGTAGATCGATCAGAAGAGAGAGAGAGAGAGATACCTCGGTAGATCGATCGCCGATCGCCGATGCCGTGTAGATCGATCGCCGATGCCGTGTAGATCGATCGCCGATGCCGTGTAGATGATCGCCGACGCCGTGTCGTCCGACGATGGGTAGGGTAGGGTAGGGTAGAGAGAGAGAGAGAGAGAGAGAGAGAGAGAGAAAATGAGAATGTCTGCCTGCCTCTATCGAATATTAGGGCAAAATGACAAGAGGAGGAAAGGAAAAGGGGGGAAAATTGAGATTGGGGATTTTGGGTTTGGGGTGGGGGGAGCCCCAGCGGGAATTTTGGGCCGGGGGGGGATTTTTTTTGGAATTTTTTTTTATTATTTTTATTACAAATGAATATTTAAATAATAAAATGATTCTTTTTTTTCGTAACGGAGGGTGTCGTTGTCAAAAAAAATTTATTTTCTATTAAAATAAAAAAAAAATTTCATTTAGTAAGGTTGAAAATTTATTTGTTTCATATTTATTTTAATGAATAAAAAATTATTATTATTATTTTTATTTGGTAGAAGTAGGAATAATATTTTTCATTAAAATAAAAATATTTTTTTGTGGTAGAGGATAGGAAGTGGCAGTAGTGGTGAAGGTGGTGGATAAGAGGTGATAGTGGCGGTGGTAGTGATGGTGAAGGAGATAAGTGGTGAAGTCGTGGTAGTGGTAGAGGAGATAGAGTAATGGTGGTGGATGAGAGGTAATGGTAGTAGTAGTGGTGATAGTGGAGTAGTAGCGATGGTGGTAATAATGATAGTTGTAGAGGTGGAGTGACAACAGTGGTAGTAGTGGAATGACATTTGCAGTAGTGGTGAATGTGGTAGAGAAGATGGGTGGTGAGAGAGAGATGAGTGAGAGACAGATAGAGAAGATAAATAGAGAGAGAGAAAGAGAGAGAGACGGATAATTCAAAACTCTTTTCAAAACTTAATTCAAATCAATTTTTTAAATATTTAAATATTTTAAAATATTTTAATTTTGTGAGAGACAGATAAAGAAGAGAGATTGAGAGAGAGACATAGATAGAGTGATGAGCGAGAGAGAGAGATAGACAAAGTGGTTGCTAAAAGTGTATTTTCTTATAGTGGATCGATAAATCGAGAAGGAGCTCGATAAATAGAGAAAATGAGAGTAAGAGAGTGAGCAAGGCGAACATAGTGAGAGAGAAATAGACAAATAGACAAGTAGACAGAGAGAGAGAGAAGAGTGATGAGTGAGAGAGAGACAGGGAGAGACAGATAGACAAAAAAAGAGATAGAGAGAGAAAGAGATGGAGAGATAGAAAAAGAGAAAGAAACAAGAGATGAGCGAGAGATAGACAAAAAGAGAGAGAAATAGAACGAAAAGAGATGAGCGAGAGAGAGACACAGAAAAAAAGAGACAGAAAGAGAAGAGAAATGAGCGAGAGAGATAGAGAGAGAGAGAAAACAAAAAGAAATGAGAGAGATAGAGATAAGAGAGATGAGCGAGAGAGACAGAGAGAGAAAACAGATGAGAGAGATAGAGAGAAGAGAGATAGGCGAGAGACACAGAGAGAAAATAAGAGAGAGAAACAGGCAGACATAGAAAGAAGAGTGATAAGTGAAAGAGATAAAGAGAATAGAGAGAGATAGAGACAGAGACAGAGAGACAGGAAGATGAAAAAATGAATGAAAAGATAAATGTTATATCAAAAGAGTAAGACGACATTGTTTTTTTTTTTTTTTTTTGCGACAGAAAAATACCGTTGAATTTATTCAAACCATTTTGTGACTGTATATATATGAAACTATCTCAAAACCACAATCACTATGCTAGGTTAGAGTTTTCCAAAAACTGTTTTGAGAAAATTATACTTTCTTGTTTTCCGTGTTATATTGTTTTTATTGAATTTTTTTTAATATTTTACGTATTTTTTAAAATTTTTAGACACACCTAACATAAATACACCTAAAAATTAAAAAAAATTGTAAAAAAAATCTTTTAAAAATTCACTAAATACCAAAAATACAATAATTCAATAATTTTTTTTTTGTATTTTTATGTATTTATTAATTTTTAAAAATATTTTTTCATAAATTTTTTATTTTTTAGATACATCTAAGTAAGATACATCTAAAAAAATATTTAAAATTTAAAAAATATCCACTAAAAACAAAAAAACACGAAAGTCACTTTTTGCGACGGCAGAGAATGCCGTCTCAAAAAAGCAGAGTATTTGCGACGACACCATTTGCCGTCTCAAAAAAGTAGAGCATTTGCGACGGCACTAGTTGCCGTCTCAAAAAATGAGAGTATTTGCGACGGCAGACAAATACCGTCGCAAATACTCTCATTTTTTGAGACGGCAAATTGTGCCGTCGCAAATGCTCTGCTTTTTTGAGACGGCAATTTTATGCCGTCGCAAATACTCGCTTTTTTGAGACGGCATTCTCTGCCGTCGCAAATACTCTGCTTTTTTGAGACGGCATTTTCTGCCGTCGCAAAAAGTGACTTTTTGAGACGGCAAGCGCGCCGTCGCAAATAGTTCCGTCTCATATACCCAGTTTTCTTGTAGTGAAATCCTTCTCCAAATATCCAAACAAAGCATAAGTTAATGAATTAATCTATTGCTAGCAAATACTATATTAGTGACTATCACGTTGTTAAGAAATTGGTGTATAGACAATGCTCAAAATCTGGAGGATATACTATTAATTTCAGAAATTATACCAATTGTTCGAGACAATAATAATATCTTAAGATTAAGAACAAGCACATAGTTTATTAAGGATTGGTATTTTTGGAGACATTATTATTATTATTAGAGCAATGTTAAACGTAATTTTATTTTTTACCTCTTTTTATCATTTCTAGACACACACACAAAAAAATAAAAATAAAAATAAAAGAAAAAAAAAAGAAAAGAAAAGAAAAGAAAAGAAAATGGAATTCATATTCATAAATACATATACAACCATTTATTTGTTTATGAGAAAATAAGATAATTAAAAATATAATTATATGTAGCATTTTCTTATTATTGTTAGAGAAAATGACACTAATAGTCTTTATATTTTGCAGTTTATATTATTTTGATCTCTACACATTCAATTGACTCAGTCTTTCCTTAATTTTAGATTTGCTGTCAATTCAATCCAATTGATAATGGCATTAATATTTTTGACGAAAATTGATCATTAAATTACTTGAAATTAACTCACTAAGTTAAGTAAATGTATAGTTTGGACTCTAAAAGTATGACATGTGTCACTTATATGTGTATTTTTTATTAAAATACTAACAATTATAAGTAATTAGACTAAATTGAGAAAAAAAATTATAAATTTAGAGTTAAAATCAAGTTAATTAAAATTATAAGAATAAAAATGATATAAAAATCAAAATATTGGAACTAGTAGCATAATTTGTCGTTATTGTTATTATTATTTTAGATAACTACGAGGCAAGTACAGTGCAGTGAAGTCACTTTCTTGAGTTGTTAGGAAAAACAAAATGAGAGTGGTTTCTCAAGCTTCTAGATTCAATCATCACATATTCTACGGTAAATGAAGCCAAAAGATCTGATTGGATGTAGGTCAAAAGTCAATTTTTTAATTTTTAATTTTATTTTAAAAAAATGTTTAATAAAGTAAAGAGATGATGTGATTTAAAAAAGCTAAAAAATTAAAAGTTGATTTTTAATTTACTTTTCAAAATAAGACATAACTGAACCATGGATGACAACAACTTAATTTCATATTTGAATTATCTTTAGTACTTTTTTTTCATCCAACAATTCAACAATTAACAATTATCACCAATTGTGACTTTTGGATAAACTATTTTACGATGAATAGATGAAGAAAATGTTGGAAAGAACTTTCTTCCTTAAACCACTCGCATTTTAGGAAATGTCGATGTGGCAGGTATATAGGGTAGTGAAGTTGCTTTCTTGGCAGAATTTTATTTGGAAAACACCTAGAACAAAAGAAGCATATTTGCGTAGAAGTATAATTGGTTACCTCGATATGTGGGGCAAAAATTCACACACAATTTGGAGATGTGAATTTGGGATTTCGGAATTCCAATACACACGAGACTCGGAAGATTTTCAAGTTCCACATTGAAGTGGTTGTAATCGTTGTCATCGTGATCGTGATCATGATCATGATCATGATCATGATCATCTTCTTCTTCTTCCCTGGTAACAATCTTTTCCACTTTCTTGCAATTTCCAATTCTTAGATAATTTAGACACACATGGACCTTGACCATGGAAATTGTGAATATATATCTCAAGTTGTCACACCTCTCCACTTCTAGGGAACTTAGACATTTGAAATAATGAATTTGTTGAGAAACATGCTTCCACATATGCGTCAACTTGGGCAAATACATCAATTTCAAATCTCCTAAAAAAGTAGTACCAGCGCGTATCGACCCTTGGAGGTCAAATATTGTTTCCAGTGAATCACACCACCATACCTTCAGCCGTTCTAGATATCGTAGTCTATGTATTAAATTAGACAAGATCACATTTGATAATTTCCCGCAAAATTGGACCAACATGAATCCCACTTGGTCAAGGCGGTCAACTTCAAGTTGGTTGTGCCACATCTCTATTGATCCATTTATGTCTGTGATAGAAAGTTTCCGAAAGCCGGCAAAATAAGGGTCTCTGAAAATAAACTGCAAGTCCATTAAACTTAAATGTGTTAGTGTTAGTGACATATATTTTACCCAAAACTTCATTTTATTCAGGAATTTTGGGGATAGTTTGGAAATAAAATGAAATTTTGGTGTCATATCAACAGCTTTCATTTGATTATAGACAACAATTAATGGTGGCGGTAAAATTAATTCAAAATCAATTGATATTATTAAAAGAATAAATGTTAAATTAATTTTTGAGTGATAATTTGGGGACAAAATGATATTTTGTGCCCTATAAAATACTTGCATAATGTAAGATACCCAACAACGGTTAAATTCTTTATTGGTAAGTCAACATTTAACAGATTAAATCATTAGTATCCTCTACGTTGTGTTTGGATTATGAATTTAGATTCGAATTTAGATTCGAATTTAAAAGGGAAAAGGAAAAGAAAAAATGAAGAAAAAAATTAGCTTATACTTTATTCACATTGTCCTCATATTTTTCCTTTCCCATTTCAAATTTTTAATCTAAATCCATGATTCAAAACACAATCTTAGTATTTGAACAATAGCCAAGGAAAGTGAAGCATTCAAACTTAGGCCAGACAGGTTTTGTGCATGGAATTTAATTAAAGAAAAACAGTAGCATCCAAATAGTCTTATACTGTGTTCAGTTCATGGATTTGAGGAGAAATTTGAAAAGAAAAAGAGAAAATATAAGTAAAATGTGAATGAAATATAACTATATTTTACCTACATATCACACATTTTTCATTTTCCTTTCTATTTTTAAATTTCTATCTAAATTCATGGATCAAACACAACTTTAAAGTAGAATAGTCAGACTCGATATGGTACAAGAGCTTGTATGGAATCTGAAAATGAATTTTAGAATACGGTAGTCTATCATCAGGAAAAACTGTAGTAAAGCAGTGTTTCAAGACAAAAATTAAATGGAGAAATTGTCTTTTCTATTTAAATTTTACACATCCAACTCTCTCCCCCAACATCTGTTAGAACAGTTACCATCTCATTCTGAAAGTATTATAATAAAAAAAAAAGAAAAATTACATAAGTTTCCCTAAATTTTGCTACTCCCACCTAATTTTTTTATAAGTTGTGTATATAAAAAAATTATTTTAAATCTTTTTTTTTTTTTTAATATCATAGTTAAGACTTATATAGTTTGTTTTATTTTTTTTCCGGAAGAAGGTTCAACAAGATCCAAAAAGTCATATTGTCACAATATCAAGAGTAATAATATAAAATTATGGACTTTAGAAAATAAAAAAAAAATATGCATTTTGAATGGAGAATTTGAGTAGGGATAAATCAGTAAGATTAGACTTAAAAATCTTTAATAATATATCAAATTAGGGTAACATTTTTATTCAGTTGGTAAAACTAATTGAAGGTGTTGTTGGGCTTTTAGGCCCATCATGAGGCCAACCTCAATGATCTAAGCCATTCCTATTGAAGAGTCTATCGAGAAAATCACCCTCGTAAAAAATCAGATTGTTTAGACAACTATAATTATATGGTTAGATCACATTTGTCATATAAAAATGGACAAAAACTATAATTTTATTATATACTGTTTATTATTTTGAAGACATATAATGTAATAATGTAACTATAACATTCAAATCAATTTAATTTTTTATAAAGATAATCTTCTCAACTAGTCATAATTTTAACGAATACGCTGATAGAAATACCATAGGGCACACTTTATACATTACACAAAATTAACACAAATTACGGAGTGTATGGCATGAAAATGAATTTGTTCATATAATAAAAAAAATACATAAAATAGGATTCCTCTAATATGTAAACCCTATATCTATAAAGTGTAATGATTCCATTCAAAATAAAAAGTCTTATTATTCTGCATCAATCAAAATATGTGTATTATTTACGCATTAAAAAAATATGTGAACAAAATTGGACAAGATGGATATTAATTGACTAATTGGACATCTCAAACCGTTCAAATCAAGTGGGAGTTATGATCAAATCAGGGTGAGGAATTAACACAATTTATCATCTCATATTATTAATATATTAGTTTAATAAAGAACACTCGGTCAATCATTTAAATTTAAAATTAAAATTTTGGCGGCAATTATCTCAAATTATATATTTTTTTATCTATAGTGATAACAACAATTTGAAATATCATATAATATTTACCTATCTATTTATTTATTCACAAATCTGTCATTTTGTCCACGTGCCTATCTATTTGTCCAATTATTGTTCATCAATAATCTAGAATAGAGAACTCCAAGAATTGATGTTTACAAATTTGTTTACCTAATAAATCTTTGTTTGTTCGGAAAAAAAAAAATAATGATAATAATAAATTTTTGTTAAAAAATTTGAAGGAGTGGTTGGGCTAGGTAGGGCACCGGCGCACCGTAAGTTTATCACAAGTCCCACTTTGGTAATTTAAGGGGTTGTTTAAAATGATTTAAATAAATATTTTTTTTTATTTTTATTAAAAAAAATGTACAGAAAAGTAGAAAGGTGATGTGACCCGTGCATACTTATCTGAATAAGTGCACTTATTTAGTTTACTAGTGGGTGGCACACGCAGTGCTTATGCAATTCAGATAAATAAACATAAAAACAAATAATAAGGAAATTAATATCATAATATATATGTTGTCTAAATGGTAGAGTATTGTTAATGAAACCTAAGGTTTTGGATTCGAATTTACTCACATCTTTGAATAATATTTTTTTTATTTTAGGATAGGAGAAATCACCACACTATTAGATACCAAATTATGTGCTCACATATATAATATTTAGTTTATGTCAAATAGTGCCTAAATCGTTTTTTTTAGAGTGCTGCTATTGGCATCTCATAAATTATGTTCGACCCCCAACTTTTAGCCTTTTTTTTTTCTTTAATTACAATAATAACCTCAAATAAAATTACTACAAATGACATCATTAATTTTTGGACACCCCATCTTACAATTAAACCTACATACCCACTACATCATGAATTACAATTTATGAGAGCACCCACCTCCATCACTACTCATTCATCTTTCCCAAATCTCACATTCAAAACCTACCCACCCTAAAACTTTAAAAACCCTTTAGCGACAAGATTCTGGCAGCAACGATGGCAACCATTTGATTACCTACACTTTTCTTGCTATGACAATGAGTGAAAATTTTTCTAACAACCACAACTCCATAAGACGAGAGCAGTACAACAATAAAAACTTAGAGGAGGTTCATACCTTTGATGTTGTTCTCAGCTTTGATGTTGTTCATTATTTTTTCGGGACTAAACTCTCGAACATATGATGAAATTCGGGACCACATGCCCGAACATTATTTATTTGTTCGAGAATCGATAACCGAACATTAATTTTGAACTTTTCGTGATCTGAGATGAATCCAAAATGAAAAAAACTCAAAGAACTAAACCGTTTTATGAACTAAGAATCGGAGATTTTAATATCTGAGAAATGATTGTATGATAAGATAAATAAGGTTGATGGCAACTATAGACAAGTTTTGTATTGGAACATCCCCTAAAAGATTATTGTGGCTCAAATCAAGAGCTTGGATTTGAGAACAATGAAAAATATCAGATGGTAAGTTGGTTAAATCAGTAGAGACAGTATTCTTCTTATTCTTCTTCTTCTTCTTCTTCTTCTTCTTCTTCTTCTCTTCTTCTTTTTTTTATTTTATTTCTTTTCTTCTTCTTCGTGGGTTTTGAAAATGATGAGACTCTTCTTCTTCTTAGTGAGTTTTGTTAGGATTTTTTGGAATGGAGGTTTTTTTGGGGGTGTGGGGGCGTGGGTGGTGTGCACTCAATGTGTGGAATGTTTAAAGATAATTTTGGTATTATTTGGGAGGAGAAAAGAAATTTTAAGGGTTTCAAAATTTATAAGTGGGGGTCCAAAATAATTTATAGGGTGTTAATAACACCACTATTTTTTTATTATTATAAAAGTCTTTGTGTATAGATCATAAAATATAATAATAATAAACTAATCATATTAATTCGATAATTAAAACAATATGATTTTATATCTTTGTCTTCAAAAAATGGATTCAAAAAATTGGACGATCTTCCATTTTTTTGAACATAAATATGATAAAATTACATTATTATGGTTATCATGTCAATATGATTTTTTTTATTGATAATTTATGCACAAATCTTACAAAATAAATTATTTAGATTATCATAATATCTGAACCATTTATTTTGTAAGGCATTTTGTGTAAATCTCCCAAACAAAAAAATATTATTTCAATCTGATAATTGTAATATGTTTAATTTATCATGTTTGTCACCCAAAAAAATAAATAAATAATCATTGGTCTATTTTCAAAAGCATACGTTTGCCATCCACTTTTCTTTGCAGGAATTGATAATTAATTAACAGTGAACGCTATATTTTAAAGTTCATTAACGTACCTTTCCATCCAAGAGATGGAGTTAAGATGAGGTTGAAAAGTTTGCCTTTTGTTGCTCTAGCTGGTGCTAAGATGAGGCTGAAAAGTCTGCATTTTATTGCTCTAGCTTGCGCTGAAATGTTGATGGGAGTATCTTCATTTTGGGACAGTTGATTACTTCTATTGTTTTCAACAACGATCCCTCAAACGTACAAGGCTCAGAGCTGAAACTACTAAGGTTTGGCAAATCACTGAGTTTGAGACTACTCAGTTGAGGGAACATGATCATATTTGTTATCACTGTGTAGACACCCCATTTTTGACCGTCCTCAAGACTTGGACGTCACCGTTTGAACACTCGGTGATTATCCATGTTCGTGTTCGTTTGGAGTTCCCGGAGTTCTCGGCTACGCGCCTTGCCTCAGGATCCCCGAACTTGACTGTTTCGTGTCTGGTTTTGCACCAAACACTTGTGTTTTGCCTTGGAGGGGGCAGGGAATGCCTTTTGAGGCATCCCCACACACCACCGGCCCTTCCCTACCATCACCGGCCACATTTGTGTACCGCCGGCACTGTTTTATCAAAATATTTGGCCGGTCGACACTATATGTTGCCGACCGGCACTTTTTTGTGCCGGTGATCCCTTTGGCCGGCCGGCGTGCACCCTTTGCACCCCTGAGACATGGTGCATCCCAGCTGTGCCAGCTGGAATGCACCATCACTCATCCCCGTGCACAGGAGTGACCCCTTTGCACCTTTGAACCCCCAAAGCTTCTAGAAGCTTGAACCCTTGGCCAAGCTTCTTGGAGAAGCTTGGCCAGCTGTCTTAGCTTCTCCAAGAAGCCAAGACCCCTTTGCACCTCTTGCCCTTTTTCCTTTGCTTAGCCATTAAGTCTTGTGGCTTAGTCTTGGCCTATATAAACACCACCCCTCTCCCTTTGAGAGGGGTTAGCCATTTTCAACACAAAACCAGAGCTTCTATATCTATACATCTGTGTTGTACTCTCTCTCTCTATATCTCACTCTCTCTCATCCTTGTGTGTGTGTTTTGAGCCTAAATAGTGTGTTTTTGCCTCACTTTTCACTAATACACACACCATTACACCTTATTTCGAGATTGAGGGACTTGGAGGGTTGTTTGTTGAGTTTTTGGATTGGTTTTGATCACTAGAGGAGGGCTGCACCACCTGTTCTTCAAGTGTTCTTAGGGTGAGCTAGTTACTTTAGTTTCCCCATTTTTGCAACTAGTTTTTACCTATCTTGCTTTGTGTTTTAGTCTTTGTGTATAACTGAAAAAAAGCTTGTTTTTCCTTGCTTAAGAACATTCATTAAGGTCACTTTGTGGTTTGAGTGAAAACTCACCCTCTTAGGCCTTGTTTGGCCTTTTTGGTGCTTCCATTATTAGGCCTTGTTTGCTTGTGTGTTTGTTTCTTTTCACCACTGAAAATCAGTGGATTTTCAGTGGTAAGGAGGTTGGTTTGAAGTCTTGAATAGGGGAGGGACACCCCTCTCCCCTTGGCCCCTTCCTTGCCTTTGTCTTTGGCTCACAAGGTAGCATGTATGCATACTTGCATTTGGCTTCATTTCAGAGTTTTCTTGGGTGTTTTAGGTCATATCTAACCTCTGTCCAAGGTTGGATTTGTACCCCTTAGCATGCTTCTCATACTTGTTTTGTAATGCTTTCTTATGCTTAGAAGTGTGCCATGCACCTAGTCCATGTTCTTTGCATGTCTTAGCCTAATTCCATGATGGTATTAGCATCATTTTGCCATGTTTAGAGGCTGTGGGCCACTGATTTCGTCACTTTTGGCATGCTTGACATGTTTGTTTTGCATGATGGCTTGTTAGTCTTGAGCATATGGTCCATGAACATGCATTGGTTAGGCTATTTAAGTGATTTGGAGTCCTTTCATATGCTATTTCAGTCCCTATATCATGCCTATATGTTTCCATTTACCATCTTATTCATGCTTTGAAATGTTGCAATTTTATGCCTTGAAATAGGCCTTTTGCATGCTTCCATGTTTAATGCATTTTAGGGCTGCCATATCAAGGTTTTGGGGTGTATTTTTGCATGCTAAAAATCTGTTTTGCTTGTCTAATATATGCCATGAGTGGCCATTTTAATGGTAGCAAGGAGTGCTCCCTTTGTGCCTTAACCTTAGACCCTTTGACTTGCATGTTTGCATAGGTAATTGGTCACCATTTCAGGCATCTTTTGCCACTGTTTTGGGGAGGTTCAAGGCCTCCCCCATTGTGGTTAAGTCCATCATTGTATACTTACCATATGCTTATTGCATGTTGGGTCCATTAGGTGTGGTAGCATGGTGATTCTTCTTACATATGGCCCATATTTGCATGACATTTGCATCTTGTATACTCTAGCATTTTGCATGCTTAACATGGTAGTTGCATGACATTTGGTGTGCTTGCATCCTAATTCTTATGTTGCATCATTTGAGCTATGTTGCATACATGCATTTCATAGCTTGGTTTGGGGTTGTCAAGCCAAGCATGAGGGTTGAGTGGAGTTCACACTACAAGTGGTGCAACTTGTTTCAACCCTTGGTCACCAAGGCCTTTAATCCATGCATGATAAGGTTTTGGTCTCATTTGTGTGTTGCATGCATTTTCACATTAAAATGCAATCTTGGTTCCTTAGGCTATCATACACCAAGATGCATAATTGATGGCCCAAGAACCAAGGGTCATGCCTCCTTGAGTCCCATACATGATAGGGAGCATTGACCATGCTTACATTTACTCTAAAATCCATATCATGCACTGTCTGCCTGCTGTTGCTGTCAAACTGTCCTCTGCAGGAATTTTGTGCCGACCGGCAGTATATGGTGCCGACCGGCAAACATTTTGTGCCGATAACTTCACTCATGGCCGGTGACTTTTGTACACGGCCGGTGGGCATCCTATTCAGCCGATGATAATCTTCAGTGTTCAGGGAGCATGTCCTAAGACTTTGGCTGTTTTCCAGAGAGGCAGGGCAGCAAAAGCAGAGGTAACAGTGTCATGATGCGGGTTTCCGGGCAAGTCGGATTCGAGCATGCATCATTCGCGCATCCCGAGGCGGGCGGCTGTGGCCACCTTTCCTTTTTGCATTTATTTGTTAAATAATTAGAGTTTTTGTAATAATTTATTTATTTATTATTCGGACTGTAATATTTATCCGGTCTCTCCGTGTGAGAGCAAACCTGTAATAAGTGTGTGTGAGTGGTGTGCATGTCTTCCAACCTCCACTTCTTTCTCCCTTTTATTTACCTGCTTATGATGGTAGATTAGGGCATATCTATTTTAGCATACCTTATGCAATGCATGCGTACATCCATGCATTTGTTTACATGCACCGGGCTCGGCACATCATTCAAACTGCATCTGTATTTCAATTCCAAATTGAATACGTGATAGTTGTAGCATTTCACATGCCATGTTTAGGATAGCCGAGCCTGTCTAGATTACATCTTGCATGTGTTGCATTAGCCACTTAACATGAACTATGATCATGCATATGATTACTAACTAGTTTCTTTTGGCTTGGAGTACTAGGTGAGCTTTTATGTTTTAGCATATCGCATGCGTGTGTATGTTGCCATAATAGCATGACTACCATGAGGCTGAGTGCTTATGTGATATAACTGCTTGAATGCCTGTGGATAGAGGTCAAATTGTCTAAATTGGGATAATGCATTAAAACTGTGAGTTCTAAAGCCCACTTGAGGGTGGCAAAACCTACATTTTAGCCTACTTGCGAGTAGCAAACCATTTTTCAAAACAAACATGAAATGTCTTATTCCAACTTAGGCGATTTGGTCTATACTTGTTTGTTGTGCGCATAACATAGTAATTCTAGGCTAATAACCAAAATAAGAACACATAACGTTTTCAAAATTGGATATCACGGTTAGTAGAGGCCGGTCTTCGACCGGGCGAAAGGGGGTGCTCATAGCTAACCTTCCCCGATCGTACCTAAGCTCCCGAGCCAAGACATTTGGTGATGACGGACACGTGGCCTTCGGCACCGAGTCAGGGTTTCCTAAATTTCCCATTTTAAAAATATTTAGGTGGCGACTCTGTATCTGGCAAAGCAGTCCATGTTTGGCACTACTTTTCAAAAATCTGTTTTTCTTCAAAACGATTTGCCAGAGTTGGACTCTTTGGTTCAGATTACGAACCGCAACAAAACAAAACAGGGGAGTCCGAACTGTAGAGAGAGGCCCCGCGGGCTTGTTACACACTGCATCATCTGCATTTGGTTCATTTCCAACGATTGATTCCATCATACCACATTCAGTTACCTCTATTTCTCGTAGTCTCACAAGAAGTTTGGCTAGAGAGTATGAGAACAAATTTCTCAAACTATCACAATCATTTACTATTAAGGATCTTGGATTCTGAAAGTATTGAATTCTTGGTGAATTGTCCTTCCAAATATGTGTCAACTTGCGTAGATGGCTTAGTTCCACCTTTTTTAATGAAGGGAGTGTCATATCTGATATGCCGTCTTCCCAAACAAGTCCTTCAAGGTCAAAGGCTACTCCAATAGATCGACAGTCCTCCACTTCAAGTGCTTCAAGATTTTGCATGCCCTTAATTGAATTGGATGGGAAAAGAATATTTGAGAGCTTGTGACACCATTTAATTGTCATCTCTCTTAGTTTAGCCTGAAGGTTCCCATGCCAAATCTCCATCAGATTCTCCATTCGAGAGATGGCCAATTTTTCAATGGTACTCGATTTAACCTGCCAGTCCATTTACATGGCTACAAACATAATTAAGCACAACAAACTTTATTCCATTAAACATCATCTATTTAGATTTCAAATTAATATACTTCATATTAGAATAATTAATTGTAAATAGTTTTTACAAATCTATTACAATAGATTTTTGGGTAAATTATGCAGATGGTCTCTTTAATTTACACAATGTATCAATTTAGTCCTTGTTATTTTAATTTGTTCGATTTTGTCCCTTAATTTAATAGATTGTGTCATATTGGTCCAATAAATAACGATTGTTAGGTTCTTAGACAAAAAAGTTGTCACGTGCTCAAATGATATGTTAATTTGGTTTTTATAGGTTACACGATGCATCAATTGCTCTCTATTATTTTAATTTGCTCGATTTTGACAGAGACAAAATTGTCACATCGTTTGAGTTTACGTCTACCAATATAACACAATCCGTTAAATTAATAGGCAAAATCAAGCAAATTAAAATAACAAAAAGTAAATTGACACATCGTGTAAATTATAGGGACCGTTTACATAATTTATCCTAAATTTTTAGATCCTTGAGCTAAAAAGTCCAACCCATTTCATTTGATTCTTAAATTTACCATATATAAAAATACACATTAAATATTTTTTGGCATACTGTAGGGTGATCAAGATGATGGGGAGTCAAATTAGTCACTAGATAATGAGATATAAGGATTCTCATCATGTTGTCAGAATCTTAATCCATAGGATCTTACGATTCAACAATTTCAATTGGGCTAAATGATCCGATTCACACTAGGATCTTAAATTTAGTAAGATAAGTAATCACAATTCTTATCATAAAATTGTGTAGAATCGCACTATAATGCCGATTCTACAACAATCCCAATTCTAACAAAAAAAATTTAGTATTATTTATTTCTTGTACGTATGTACCTATATGTGTGTATCTCTATATAACATTTGATTATAAACTCATTTCACATGTCTCCTTTGATTTATGTTAACTTTCAAGACGTATTATATATTAAATTTAGGGTAAATTATGACAGTAGTTTCTACACTTTTGTTCTTGTGTTATTTTGATCCCTATAATTTCAATTGGCTCGATTTTGATCCTAATTTTATGACTTTGTTTCAATTTTGTCCAATTGATTACAACTCTTAGTTTTATTTTTTATTTTTTATTTTATGAAATATATGCATATAAGTGGCATGTATCATAGTTTTGAGAGTAGAATTATAAACTTACTCAACTCAGTATGTTAACCTCAATCAATTTAGTGATTATCTTCTGTCAAAAACAATAACGACATTATCAATTGGACCAAATTGATACAAAATTTAAAATTAAGGGTCAAAGTTAAGTCAATTGAAGTATAGGGACCAAAATGACACAAGGGGCAAAATGCAAGGACCACTAATGTAATTTGTTCTTAAATTTATCATTTTTCTTTAGTGATTTCAAAATTATGTGACATACAATATCGTTATCAATAATTTTTAATTTTAATTTTTATTGAAAGTAGAATCTTCCAAAAGACATCTTCCAAAGAGATCACCAAAAACCAAAAACAAAAAAAATAAAAAATAAGAAACAAAAAAATTAATATTTTAAAAAATGGAGATTACCGAACAAATGAGATTACCAAATGCATCAATTCCTTTATTTTCAATCTTACAAAATTTCTTTAAATCACAAAAGGGGACGAACGGGCTGATTTCCCTGACTATACCATTTTTAAAATTTTAGTCCCACTTTAGGGTGAGTTTTTATCTTTATTCCAATAATAGGGTAAAACGGTTTTAGCAATGCCGTTTTTTCAGAAAATGACTTTTGAAAAGCCGTATTTTGTGATTAAAATAATCATAAAATTTGAACATAGAAAACGGTTTTAGAAAAGCCGGTTTTAATTAAGTTTTTAATTAACTCTGAATTAATTAAAAACGGTTTTGGTAAAACCGTTTTTACACTAATTTTTAATTTTTTTTTTGATTTTTAATTTCAACATAAATATTTTTTGATCAAAAATATTTTAATACAAAAATGGTTGTGGAAAAGCCATTTTATAAAACGGAATTAGAAAATTAGTTTTTTTTTTTTTTTTTTGCCATTTGTTCTCATGTAGGAAGGTTGGACTTGGGAACCAGAAGAAGAGTAAGAGAGTGCAGATGCATTCAAAGATGTGTGTCTTTAGAAAATCATAATATAGACAGACAAAAAAAATAATAATAATAATCCATTTAGGGCAAAACACCAATAAATTCCAAATTTTAATTTGTTAAACCATTTGGTCCTGCCTTTTATTTTGTAAACTAATAAGTCCTATTTGAATGTTAAAAGCTCACTATAGGCCTTTTTTAGATTTCCCTTATAGCGATCCCGGGCTTTACCCCTTGTTGTACAGTGATCCGGACCCGGTTCCGTAGATGTTAGCAGTTGTTCGTTTCTAGTTTACATCCTTTCATACTTTGTATTTGGATTATAGGATGTGTTAGGCAGGTTTGTTACAGGCTGGTTGTGTTTGGGAGCCTTAAGTTGCTGCCCAGAATTTTGGAGTCCTTCGCTCGAGCCAGGGTTTGGTCGCTCAAGCGAGAGTTGAGTTTCTGTGTCTGGTGGGTCGAGCCAGAGTGGATTCGCTCGAGCGAGCGATTGCGTCTGGTTCTGGACCTGAGAGTTGCATTTCTTGGCTCGAGCGAGCTTTTCTTCGCTCGAGCGAGGGTTTTCTGTGTCTGGTCGCTCGAGCGACCAAGTCTTCGCTCGAGCGAGCCTGTTTTATATCAGTAGGCAGCAGCGAGGAAAAGATCACTTTTTCATCCCCTTTTCTTTTTGAAACCCTAGATACGAGACTCTCTCTTTCTAAACTCATCTTCTCTCTAGGTTTTCATCTCCTTCTAGTGTGAATCCATCCTAGGCTCTTCGTAAGAAAGGTAGAGGGTGGCTTGGGCTTCGTTCTAATCTGAAGAATAGTGGATTTGGAGCACTTTGATTTCGGATCATCTTCTCCATTTGAGTTCTCCGTTTGAGGTAGGGATTCTCCTTGTTTCTTTTCAATACTCCATCTATAGATAGACATGTGGTAGTTTTTGTATTGCATAAAAACATTATATCATGTTGGATTTGTTAAAAATCATGAGGTTGAACCTTGGGTTGGTTGTTGGATTTGGGTTTATTATCGTTAGTTATGGTTTAGGCTAATTGGGGTGTTAATTAGCATGTTGTTGTTGAAAGGAGAGGAAACCCTAATTTTATTTGATTTAATAAATTAATAGAGGGGTTTTGATCATTGGACAAATACTTATGTATTTTGGGTCTTAAACGTGATTATTGTTGTTGATAATTGAACCTTTTAGGTTAATATTGAGAAAGAGGGAGGAAAACCCTAATTTAATGATTATGACTTAATTCGCATAATTAAATTGGAATGGCTTTGAAAAGAATGTAGTGGATTAAAATGAGTTATGGTCTTATTGTCCATGGAATAGAATTTGTGAAAAACAAAAGGTATGAGAATTGGATTGTTGTAATATGAGTGTTGAACACACGTATGTGGAGGTTGTATCTTAAACTACCATGTTAATGTTGTTGTTGGGTTTGTGATCTCATGATGATTGAGTCTTTTAATAGATGTACTAAATACCTGCATCTAGAGGTTTTGTCCTTGGTCATCGGTAGAGGATGACACGGTTGCGTTGAATTGTCGTGTATACATTACACCATTGTTGATTGAACATCGTATGTGATGAAATGTTGAGATACATTATATATGTATACTTGTTAGGGAGGAGAGAGGGGTTGTACTCCAATGTGTGTGAGAAGATAGGGATGGACTCCACACACCTATGTGTTCATATATCTTAACACATTGTTTATATCTTGATAGTTTATGTGTATGTTTTACACATGTTGATTATACCTTGTTGTATTGTGGTTGTTGGTGTTATACCCTGCGCTGATAATCAGAGGTACCGTTACCTTCCAGCTAGCGCCTGGAGAACTGTATGCGCTGATAATCTAAGGTGCCACACCCTTCCAGCTAGCGCCTGGTAAACTGGTAGTTCGTTGTGAGAAGTGTATCTTTGGCTTACTACGCACATAGCTAGTAGAGCAAAGTTTTGTTGTTATTGTTTCAGTGTATCTGGGAACATTGTGGATTGTGTTGGGTACAGTTTTGGAGGGCCGAGTTACCTCATTGGTTGATTATATACATGTTGGTGAGTTGTTATCTTCTTTTTATAAAGGTATGCATGTATAGTTATGTTACATTTTGGGATTGAACCGAAATGCCCTTTTATCTTTTGGAAGTGTAAAGAAAATCAAACATTTTAGAAAATGTTTTGAAAAGGCACATCTGTTATATGTGTGGAAATGGGAGAGAGTAATGGCTTAGTGAATCTATTTTCCTAAGTAGTTGTTAATGTTATAAAAGATTGGGAACGGGGGTTAATGAAAAGAAAAAAAAAGGAAAGATGAATCGCTTATAGCGTTGAATGAAATAGTTGTTTTCGAGAAAAGTATATATATATATATTGTATAAACTGTCACATTATTATTCTAGTATGAGAATGAGTGTGCATGATCATAGCTACCTGTAATGTTGTTATTGTTGAGGATCATGTGAGATCCCTACTGGACTATATGTTCATCCCACGTTGTTGAATCTTTTCAGGTGTTTAGCAGATGTGCTACAAGATTTGGATCTTCTTATTTGTTGGCCACGGGGCCTCTTGTTGCTGGCGGAATGCCATATGTGTAAAAGGGTTACACCCTTCATTTGATTATTTAATGTTGTAAGCCTGAGGGCAATGTATTTAAGGATGTTCATGTTGTATTTAATTTTCATTCGAATGAGAGAGTTGTTGTTCATTACTTCTAATTGAACATTTGAGTTTATTTCCGCATATTATCTCTGAAATTGAATTAAGTTAAAGAACTTGGTAATGACTTCGAGTAATAAAAAGTGGCGCGTGACATCCCTCCTTTCCGAACATCAGCAACATCAACTACATCAGCAACATTAACTACACCAACATCATCAAACATCAAATACATCATCAAACATCACCAACATCATAAAAACATCAACAAACATCAACTACATCATCAAACATCATCAACATCACCAACATTGTGAACATCATCAACATCAACATCGACATCAACATCAACTACATCACGTATACACAGGTACGTAACGATCACCAACATTGATGGATTAGCTAATTTTTAATACTCACTCTCAATGTCGAGATCATCGCGTTACGATCTTCCCATAGGCTGATCTACAATCGGAACGATCGATTCGATTTCGATTTCGCACTGTGCTCATTATTCCGTAACATTGAACATCATCAACATCAACTAAGAGCCTCCACACCGACATCAACTGAGAGCCTCCAACATTGATCATACATCATTAACATCACCAACATTGAACATCATCGACATCAACTGAGAGCCTCCACACCGACATCAATTAAGAGCCTCCAACATTGAAAATTACCAACATTGAACATCTTCAACCTCATCAAACATCAGCAACATCAAAAGGAACTGAAGATGCCTCCTTTCCGAACTGAGGAACTGAGAGCCTCCATACCGATCTCTCTCTACTTTCTCTCTGTCTAGATCCTCCACCGATCAACGTCGTTTCGCCACCGCTGACCTCTCCGCAGATGGCGATTCTCAGATCTCATACACTTCAATTCTTCCTCCGACGGGGTCTCTTCAGAATCCTTGTGCTCACAAGCTATAAATCACTAGAAAACCCCAAGAACTTAAGATTTGAAGGCAATTGAGAGAGACCCAGATGAGAGAATTCGTCGAATTTCGACAACTTTTATGTGGGTTGAATTGACTCGCCCAAAAATCTTGGTATAGAAAAAAAAAAAAAAAAAAGTCTATAAGATGATCAAAGCCATGAAGTTAGGGTTTCTGAGGGTAATGGAAGAGACCTAATTGAGGAAATTGGTTGAAATTCAAAGTAGATGGGATGAGAGAGAAAAAGGCGGTAAAGAAAAGGTATGCATGTACAGACGAAGTTCTTCTTGTGTACACAAGAAAGGTTAGAGAGAGAAGAGAGAATAATGGTTAAATTGTGGATTAATTATGGTTTATTCAATGTTCTGTTCATATCAAAACATCATCAATGTCATCAAACATCAATGTTCTGTTATATTGTATAAACATCAACGTTCTGTTATATTGAAACTGCTTGATGCTTATACAATATAATAAACAAAGATACCATATCAAATGTGTGAGTGATTTTCCGACCACACTGCCAACTCAGTATTCAGCTGGAGAACACTGGTAGAATAGATGACACCTGGTTGACCTGTAACAGAAAGAGAAGATTCCGACGGTGGTTCGTCCACCCGGGGGCACTCCGACGATCACGTCAGTATATCTCTCAAAGATAATCAATGGTGCTAAACTCACTGTTCATAATATAAATTGCGTACCTTAGACCCATCGGGGGTGCCTTTCTTTAGAAGCCTAGCTTCGATGGACTTTAACTCAGTACTTATCCAGGACTCTTTAACAGATAGAGATAAACTCCCTAAGAGCTTTATCCTTATCCTGGCTGAGTCGCCTCATCATTCTAGGACTCTTGTGCCCTATCCGTTTATCTCGGATTCCAACATCTTCGGAGAAAACCTCAGCTGTAATAGCCCGACCTCACACCTATTTTTAATATATTTTCAGTCCCTTATTCTGCGCTTTTCAATGCTTATTGTGAAATTTTATGTGAAATTAAGTTTAAGTGAACCCTATGATTATGGATGCATATCTGTCTAATAAGAGAAAAATATGTTATAATTATAATGTTTGAATTAGAAATTGGAAGTCTTAGAGGCTTAATTACTTGGAATTGATTTTTCATTTGAGATCGGTATAAATTTGAAGTTATAATATGATTTTCTGTGAAATTTTAATAGTAATAAGTAAACTGATTGAGTTTTGTCTTATTTAACCTTTTTATATTATATATATTTATATATGCCTTTTTGATCCTTTGGTATGGAATAACCTTTAACTCAAAATATCTCTTGAGTGAAAATTGGGAAAGGAAAGTTAGAGAGGAAGAGGGGAGGTTCTTCAAGGGAGAAGTTTGAAGGATTGAGAGGGTTTAGAGGAATTCAAACTCAAGGTAAGTAAGGATTCTCTTTGATTTGAGAAGACTAGGGTTTTGATTGAAGTTTTGTGTGTGATGCTCACTTAATTGAAGAAGTGTACTTATTATTTGTTGTGTTGATGGTTGATTTGAGCTATGTGGTAGGATATATTATTATTCTTGTATTAATGGTGGTCATCAACATGAAAGACTTGGTTTGTGATTGATCATGATTGTGAATTTAAGGGATTAAGGACCTAAACAAGATGTGAATAATCTTTATGCAAGTTTGAACCACATTCTTGTATTAAGTTTGCTTAATTTTGAGCTTTGCTATAGATGGGTTGTTGCCTAAATTCGGACTGCACTGGTAGAATCGCCGCACGTGCGGGGCTCACAGCCACACGTGTGGGAAGCACTGCCGCACGTGCGGGGCTCATAGCCGCATGTACGGCCCAAGCTACAAAATTTTGTTCGCTCTATTTTGCGTGCTTAACCCTCTGGTATTTTTGAAATCTGTGTTTGATGTCCCTAAGATGCCTATAAATTCATTCGAAGTAAAATGAAGCAGGAAATGACTTAAGAAAGGAAAAGAACTAATGTATAAGTTGTGCATGTATGTAGGTCATAACCCGGGAGGGACAAGCGCTCCATTGCAGCACTGTGAGTAATCGTACACCATACGTACATTTCACTTACTGTTAATGATCGTTGTTACTAACGCTCTGTTCCTCGTAAGTGATTACACTAACATATGATTGATGGTTTATCGGTGTGAACGTCGAAGGAATTGTTTACATCGGCATGGCTTTGGAATCATTCTGTTCTGTTTATAACGAAAATTAAACCTCTGTTATCTATAAGCAAACCATGTCGTTTTATGTTCCTCCTTGAACGATGAAATCTGTGTGAATTTAAGTTCATTCTGGTATGCTACTCATGAACTTGAGATTATTCTGTTGTGTTATATATGGACCCAAGGTCGTTCAGAACCTATGATATGAATACTACAGTCTAACATCATTATGCGACTCACGATAGAATGGGAATTGTTCTGTCTCCATGAATAGTACTGAAATGACACATATGTTTTCTGTAAACAATTATTATTAATGCTCTGTAAATAACTATTATTAATGCTCCGTTATACGCAAGACGACCATGTCAACTTATAAGAAATCATAGAGGGAAATTCATGTGCACTATTGTGAACAGTATTACTATGAATCTGGGGTTATTCTGTTCTGTTTATTCGTTTCGTTTATGTATTCGGTTCTATTTACTCATTCCGTTTATGATATGACATGATATGAATTGTTTGGTCTTTAAGACCTATGGATTTCTGGTATGGAACAAAGTGTTGTACGGAACTAAGTGCTGCAATGCGAGCCACCTCTAAAATCCGTACGAGCCACCTCTTGAGTCCATACATATGTGAACTGAGACCTATGGCCGTTCTGTGAAAGTTATTAGGCCTATGGCCATTCTGTGAAAGTTATGAGGCCTATGGTCGTTTTGTGAAAGTTATGAGGCCTATGGCCAATCTGTGACATCTGGGCCTATGGCCATTCTATATGATCTGTTAGTATGAAACAAAATGCTGCACGAAACTAAGTGCTGCCATGCGAGTCACCTCTAGAATCTGTGCGAGCCACCTCTTGAATTCATACATGCATAAAAAGGGCTTAATGCCGATCCGTTTAAGGGCTGATTGCCATTCTGTTTAAGGGCTTAATGCCACTCTGGTCAAGAGCTTAAAGCCATTTTGTTTAAGTTTAGGCCTAGGGCCATTCTGAAAATAATTACAAGATAAAGTTAACCATATGTTCTCTGCACTTATATATGTACATTGTAATTCAAGTTAATTGTTAAATTGTTTACATACTACTGGTCACTGAGCTTGACTCACTTTATGTTATGTCTGTTTCTGTAGGCACTCCACCTGGAGGTCAATCTTAACCCATGGCGTCCGTTCCTCTTTTGTCAACGTCAGAATGTCCAGGCACTTAAATGAAAGCAGCTCATTTTATAGAGTTTTGCTAAGCTTTTGGTCTTATACCCTGATTGTCTACCTGAGGTTGAAGTGTATTTAATCCTTTTACCTTCTAATGTTTTTATTATACGCCCAATCTGGAGGGCTGGGTCTATATATGCATATGCATGTCATTGTAAGTTTATTTGCCTTATGTTCTGTTTGTGATCCTGGTATGATAATGGTCGCTCAATGGATGTAGTTCTGTTTTTTTTTTTTTTTTTTTTTGTTAAATTATAATATTTAATGATTCCATTCAGGCCCCGTATGTTATGTATATCAGGTTAAGTGTCCGTTTCTGATTAAGTCATGCCTAAACTTTTAGGGACGGGTTTGGAGTGTGACATCGGCCTTGCCGAGATCACCTCGGCGGCATGACCAGGACACGTGGCACCTCGGCTGACACGTCGGCGTCACCTTGGCCACGTGTTGGTACTCAGAAAACATATCCCCACAACTGCCCCCTAGGTTCTATTACCTCGGCATTCTGAGGTGATGGAACCTATATCGGTACTTCCTGCCAGTACATCGGCTTCAGCTGAGATCATCATTACAGGCCGACATATCTTCTTAAAGGTCAAGAATTCCAAGAGCTTCTTCACGTGTATGAGCTGTTATACATAATAACTCAACCGTTTTAGCTATGCGTCTTCCCCTTACTGGATCGTACTCCAGACGCGTTTGCAAGTCGTCTCGCGCCTACATGCGCCGTCTGACGTATTCGTTGTTCCAGGCGCATTAACTGCCCCTTTTGTCGCCGTTTCAAGTTTTTGACAAAACTCGTTTCTTTCCCCTGTCTTTTCACTTTTCATTTTCGTGTCTAAAGCTTTTTTCTCTTTCTAATCTTTTCCTTTCAAGATCCTCCATTGCTCAAGGTTCCAAAGCTCTGCAACTTGCTCCGTCCATTTCTTCCGGCGAGGTTCTTGCTAATCTGTTCTGCTGCCGTCGTTCTTCTGACTTCGGCGATCTCAACATCGGCTTCTTTTCTCTGGTAAGTCACCATTCCTCCTGGTTTTAGTTCTTGTTGCGCTCCAAGAAATTTTGTTTTATCATTAGTCGCCATTGCTTTTTATTCAAATATTTGATTCATGAATCATGTATCTGAGCGTGTTTATTTCACGACTTTGCCTCTTGCCCATGTCTTGAATATACGCACCGCTCACAACTTTTCTGAACTTTTGCCACTGTTCTTGACTTTATACCCTTTTGTACTTACAATGTTCTTGGTAGTCCATCTTTGTTCTTGATTCTGAAGTGCATTCTTGTTTTTCTATTTTCCAGATTCGTGCCTTCAATCTTCGTTCCCATAGATCTAGGTTTGGGATTTGTTCGTAGAATTCAAAACAATTGTCTAGGGAAATTTGAAACGATTCTCCACAGATTCTGTGTATTTTTAAGTTTTAGCTGAGGTCCATAAAACCCTTCAAAAACACACCCTTCTGAAATCCAACCCCTTCAGTTAAGCCGATATTATGGGTATGTGGAAACATAGGATAGACACCCCATCCAAGTTAGAGCACTTTAGGCGGGAGTTTGACATCCCGGCCAACGTTCATCTGAGGTTGGCTGGGGAGGATGACTCCATTATGCCCACAGCTAATTCCATGCCCCTCCCTATTGTAGCTTTCATCGAGTGCGGACTTTGGCTCCCACTTAATATTCTTTTTGTGAGACCATTCATTATTATAAGTTGAACCCAATGCAACTTGCCATCAATTCCTACCGAGTCATAAACGGTATAATTGCCTTAGCCAAACAAGAAAATGTTAGGATCACCTTAGCCGACATCCAATACTACTACACCATGTGTGGCCTCAAAAAAGATACAGGCTACATTTACTACCTTAAGCCGAGGTCTACAGAGTATAAAATCGTAGCCGACCTCCCAGACTCCAACAAGGGAGTTGGAGACGATTACTTCATTACCTCGGGGAACTGGGAGTTTGCTCCAAACGAGGACCTCCATCTCTATCCTCTTCCTCGAACAGTTTTTGTAGAGGGCAATGGTAAGAGCCCTGTGTTCATACTTACTTGTTTTCAAAGTCTTCAATACTTTGTTTGTTTCTAACGTCTGTTTTTCTTGCAGCTCTTCCTCAGCCACCAAAGGGCTTCCGTCAGTCTTTCTTTCCCAGTAAAGACTTGAGGAAACTTTTGGATCTACCAGTCTACAAACGGAAGGCCCCTCTTCTACTTAATTTCATTCCTACGTACAAGTCAGCTCTTCCCGACGTCCCCAAGAAGAAGAAGAAGAGTCTGTCTCCTCCTTCCGCCACAACTCCTCAAGCTGCCTCCACATCTCGGCAAGATCAAGGATCAACTTCTGATCCAGCCGAGCAGCCGTCAACCTCGGCTCCATATCTGATCCCGATATCCCAACGCCAACGCCGGCGACGAACCGTTTTTGCTGCCAAGATGGGCCGTTAAAAAGTAGTTGCCAAGGATTTTTTGGCCAACATTCCAGATTCAGTTGATGCTCAACCAGCACCATCCCAGTCAAAGCCGAAGACAAAAAGGATCAAGAAGGCTCAACCAAAGGCAAATGTGACTCAGGTTGACACTAAGGACACCTTGCCGATCTCCAAACTGGCTGAGAGCGATAAAACCACCTCTATCCCCGAGAAGAGGCCTGCTGAAACACAACCATCCGAATCCCCCAGATTAAAAAGGCCGATGTCATCCTCTGCAACCACCTCGGGGTCCCAAAAACACGATGCCCCCTGGGCCCCCAAAATCACTCTGGAAGATAAGCCAGTTATGGCCAGCGATAGCGCCGATGACATTAATGTCAGTGTTGCCTTTAGTACCGCTCTGCTTCTTCTCGGCGATCTCGACCGAAACGCCGAGTTGAGTGAATATGAGAACTATGCTCTGATGCTTCAGCGCTCCGTTCAAGTAAGTGTCTTTGTTTGGTTGTTTTTCTTTCTTCATTTTCTATACTCTAGAAAATTTTGTAATAACTTCTGCTTTGTTTTATTTTTTCTCAGGCGATCCAGCATGCCCATTCTTTCTCGGTACAATCTTTCGAGAATCGGGAGAAGTTGGCCGAAAAGAAGAGGGAGGTCTCCAGTCTTCAAAAGGCCAACAACAGCTTACAATCAAAAATGAAAAAGCTGGAAAACCAGGACGAGGCTGTCATCAAAGCTAATGACGATGCCGATGAAAAATCAGGTGCTGCTAAGGCCATTAACAAGGTTCTTGAGGCCCAGAGGAAAGAGTCTGAGGAAAAGATGGCCCAAGCCCAAAGAGAACTCCAGGATGCCTTGGCCACCAAAGACGCTGAGCTGAAGGAGGCCGACCAAAAGGGGTACAACGAAGGGGTGGCCGATGTCACGGCAGACTATGAAAGGCAAGTAAAGCAAGCATGCAACAAGGGTTTTACCCTTGGTTGGATGACTTTGCTAAAAAAGCTTGAAGTCCCCGAGGACTCCCCCCTCAGGAATGCCGACATCCTTTCCCTTCCATTCCCTCCTACTCCAAGCCAATCCGACGACGATTCTGAGTCTGAGGAGGAGGTTCTGGTGAGGAAGTCCAAGGAAGCTGCTAGGGCCAAGTCCCCTACTCAGAATGAGCAAGTCCTGGAATTGACTCAAGATGAGGAGGGTGAGGAGGTTCCTAAAGATGCTACTCCTGAGAAAGCATCGTCCGACGTGACTTTCACCAACAAGAGCCTCGAAGTAACCATTCAAGAAATTGACGTTGAGCTTGCGGCCGAGAAGGCTGCCGAGATATCTTCCCAGTAGTCGTCTGAACTTCACACCTAACCATCTGTTGTTGCTGAGGAGTCTTGAATTTTGTGTTCTCCTTTTTTCTTCGTTTTGTGCCTTGCACTGTGTTTTTTTCTTCTTTTTTGAAACAATGTAAGTTTTGGCCGACATGCCTTCTTTTGAATGTTAACACAACTTTCCTTCTCTAAATGCTTGTATCTTTGTCTTCTCTTTACTGCTTTTGCATGATTCTATACTTAGAATATTTTGTATATCTTTAATACTTCAATCCTTGTGCAACCTTCTCGGGGTGACACACCTCGGTCATACAAACTGATGATTAACCTCGTCAAGCACCTAAATATCTTTCTTAGCATAACCTTGGTTTCAGCTCATAAAATTTCAACAAGTGTTTAACCTTAGTCTAACTTTAACTTGTAAACTTTTTTCAAGTTTCAACAAATGTTAAACATCATCTCGGTTTAACTTGAACTTATAAACTTTTTTCAAGTTTCAACAAGTGTTAAACATCATCTCGGTTTAACTACAACTTGTAAACTTTTTTCAAGTTTCAATAAGTGTTAAACATCATCTCGGTTTAACTTGAACTTATAAACTTTTCTCAAGTTTCAACAAGTATTAAACATCATCTTGGTTTAACTTCAACTTGTAAACTTTTCTCAAGTTTCAACAACTTGTAAACTTTTCTCAAGTTTCAACAACAACTTGTAAACTTTTCTCAAGTTTCAACAAGTGTTAAACATCATCTCGGTTTAACTTGAACTTGTAAACTTTTCTCAAGTTTCAACAAGTGTTAAACATCATCTCGGTTTAACTTCAACTTGTAAACTTTTCTCAAGTTTCAACAAGTGTTAAACATCTCATCTCGGTTTAACTTCAACTTGTAAACTTTTCTCAAGTTTCAACAAGTGTTAAACTCATTTTTCTTCTCTCTGCCCCCTAATGTGAACCTAAGTTCCACTTGGGTTCTCATTAGACCTGTATTCCAGAAACAATGTTATGTATCTTTATCAGTCACAAGTGTATAACATATAAACAAGCAAAAAACTTTATTTATGTACTTTGGAAAATGACAAAAGACCAAAAAAATCTAATGATAGAAAATTTTCAAATTGCAAGTATTCTAAGGCCTTGGCAGCTCTTTGCCCTCATCTTCAGTTAAGCCCGAACCGAGAAGAAAGAAGCGTTCTTTATCCCCCTCCTGGACAGGGATTTTCTTTAGTGTTTTTTTGCTCTTCTCGGCTGGCTCCTTACCGACGTCCTCTAGGACTTCTGCGTCCTCGTTTTTTGATCTGTGCCTTTTCTGGTTCTTGTATGCTGCAGATGGATTTCATTGCTGCCATGGAGCAATTCTTTACCTGCAGTTGATCTTCTCTGACCTCCTTAATCCTATGCTCTGTTGGGAACCGCAATAGTTGATGCAATGTTGAGGGAACAGCATCCATTGCACGCAACCATGGCCTTCCCAAAATGATGTTGTAAGGGAGGGTGTGTCGATTACGGTGAACTCTGTTGTTATCTTCCTGGTGCCTGCTTGCACCTCCAAGCTGGTTGTTCCCAGTGGCCATATCGGCGTTCCATTGAACCCGACCATTGGGCTATTGGATTACTCCATATCGTCTGAATGAAGGCCGAGCTCCTTGTAACATCGGACGTACATGATGTCACAAGAGCTGCCTTGGTCAATCAGGATGCGCTTTACTTGGCATTCCCCAACCTGGAGGGATACTACCAAGGCATCATTATGCGGATGCTGCACCACCTCAAGGTCGGCTTCTAAAAAGGACACTACTGGTCCCTGGCACTCCTCTGCCCGATGTCTCTTCTCCCCGACTTGGTAGACATGCTATAAGTGCTTCATCTTTTGAGTCTCTCCCCTTATTTGGTTCTCTTTGACCTTTGAGTGAATTACATTAATTACCCGGGGTTCTCCTGCTTGAGGTTGTTGTGTTGGGGGAGGCGGAGCCGCTGGTGCCTGAGGCAGTCTTGTCTGCTCTTCTCTTGTCCTGACTTCATCGACAAGGTCTCTTAGATGGCCTTGCCTCACTAGGTCTTCTAAGTGTGCTTTTAGGGCTCTGCAGCCTTGAGTCATATGTCCATTTTCATTGTGGTAGACACAATGCCTGCCAAGGTTTCTTCCCAAAAATTCTCCTGGTGCTCTCGCTGGTGTTCTGAAATAGGGTTGATTCCAAATTCGATCCAGGACTTTGTGAATTGGGATTCGGAATACAGTTGTCACTGCCTGTGCAGCCTTCAACTCTGTCTCTTGCTTGCTGGATCCATTGTTTCCTTGGCCTCGCTTCGGCGAGCCGTTTTCTTTCTCTTGTTTTGTCTCCTTAGTCCCTGATATATCTTCCTCGGCTCTGGCGTATTTTTCAATTCTGGCCATGAGCTCTTCCATGCTTTTTGGCAGTGTCTTTGCCAAAGACTTTTGTAGCGGGCAGTTGTCTTTTAAGCCGTTCTTGAAAGATACGTCCGCCACCTCTTGATTACACTCTGGTATTCGGTTGAACACCTCATAGTATCTTTTTGCATAGGCCCTAAGGCCTTCATCCTTACTGATCTTCAGAGCTATCAATGCGTCCACCCTCAATGGCTACAGCTTGTTTGTCACGAACCTAGCCACAAACATCTCGGCCAGGCCTTTCCAAGTCTTCACGCTTCACTTTGGTAGTTTGTGGAACCAATCTGATGCAATCTCCCCGAAGGATGAGGGGAACACTTTGCAAAGCAACAGCTCGTTCCCAGTGTACAACGCCATCGCGTTCAAGTATAATTCGACGTGAAAGTTGGGGTCCGACTTCCCATCGTATATCTAGAACCTCAGCATACTAAATCTCTTCGGGACCTCAACTTTGTCTAGCTCTACCGAGAATGGTGTTCTTTGTTTAATAGTTGAGGTTACCTCGACATGATCTTGCTTCCTCTTGAGGTAATCTCTCAAGTCCTCTTTGGTCCGCCCAGGAGCTCGACTATCTCCCGATTTCAGTCTCTTAGGTACACTACTTTCAGCTTCGTTGTGAGCCCTTTTTGATCTTTCTCTGTTGGTCGTGTCGAAGCACAACTCCTGCCTCTGAGCATACCGATGTTCTCTGGGGTCTGCCTCCTTGGTGCAATGTGTCCGTCGAGACTCTTCCCTTCCTAGTTCTCCACGCCCGACCTCCCTTGAAGGTCGGTGAGAATGTCTTTCGCTTCTGGGGTGCTAGGGGGCTATTGGGATAGTTTTCTGTCCTCCCTTCTGGGCATTGACCGCTGGAATCGGCGTGTCATGCAGCGGGAATGGTGGCTACATGACATTGTTTTGTATCATGAAGTTGACGACCGATTCCAGGTCCGCCAACTTGTTCGCCATCTCTTTAAACTCTTCGTCCCTTCGTAGACATTTGCCCTTCCATACTTGGAGGTTATCTTCGTTATAGTACCCACTTTGATCTGGCTTCTTTGGTACGTCGCCATCCTGGCCGACGTCTTTGTTGCAGTGATTCTGGTTACGAGTTTCTGCATTGCGGTTGTCTCCTTCGACGTCAAGGTCGATAAGTCTGCCACTCCCAATAGGAGTGTCGTCCCCAATCTTTTCCTTCTATCCGTTGCTGGCCATCTATTTTCCTTTCTTTCCCACAGACGGCGCCATATTGTGTGAGTGATTTTCCGACCACACTGCCAACTCAGTATTCAGCTGGAGAACACTGACAGAATAGATGACACCTGGTTGACCTGTAACAGAAAGAGAAGATTCTGGCGGTGGTTCGTCCACCCGAGGGCACTCCGACGATCAAGTCAGTATATCTCTCAAAGATAATCAATGGTGCAAAACTCACTGTTCAGAATATAAATTGCGTACGTTAGACCCATCTGGAGTGCCTTTCTTTAGAAGCCTAACTTCGATGGACTTTAGCTCAATACTTATCCAGGACTCTTTAACAGATAGAGATAAACTCTCTAAGAGCTTTATCCTTATCCAGGCTGAGTCCCCTCATCATTCTAGGACTCTTGTGCCCTATCCGTTTATCTCGGATTCCGACATCTTCGGAGAAAACCTCGGCCTTGCCGAGATCACCTCGGCGGCATGACCAGGACACGTGGCACCTCGGCTGACACGTTGGCGTCACCTTGGCCACGTGTTGATACTCAGAAAACATATCCCCACATCAAATATAAAAAAGGACTAAATGGTTTACAAAAAAACACTCAGGACTAGATAGAGTAATATTTCCCAATATGGGATTTATGAGTAATTTTTACATCCATTTAATACTCCAAGAAACACCTAGGGCTTGTTTGGTTTGAATCTCAAGATTTTTGAAAAAAAATTCAAAATTACTTTCTCTCTCTTACATATCAGTCAATCACTTTTGAAAAGAGAAAATTTGTTTAGTTATGAGTTTTGAAAAAAATTTAAAAAAAATATTTTGAAAGAAGTTTTTGAATTTTGAATTTTGAAAAAAGTTTCAAGTTTTGAAAAGACTCTCAAAGGCAAGTGGATGGTCTGCTGACACTTCAGTTTTGGGAAGGAATGTGTGCTTCACAAAAATCAGAAATTGGGGGCTGAAATAAAATTTTGGATTTGTGTGGATCACATACCCATGTGAGAGATTTGGTAAAACATTTGGTAGATTATTTGGCGTTCATAGCATTTTCTTTTCAAAATATACAACTAAACAAACTAAAAAAAATTTCTAAACTCTTTCCTCATTTTTTTTTAAAAATTTCTCTCAAAAATTGAAAAAAAAATTTATTTTTTATTTTAATTATATTAATTTCATTTTAAATATTGTTTATTTTAAATATTTTATTTTATTTTATTTTATAAAAATATTTTTATTTTTTTCTTATATGTTTGGTTACAATTTGAGTGTAGAGTTTTGAAAGTAATGTGGAGTTTCGAGTTATGTGTTTGGTTACGATTTGAGAGTCTTTTCAAAACTTGAAACTTTTTCAAAATTTAAAATTCAAAAACTTCTTCCAAAATATTTTTTAAATTTTTTTTCAAAACTCATAACTAAATAAATTTTTTGTTTTCAAAAGTGATTGATTGATATATAGTAGAGAAAAAGTGATTTTAAATTATTTTTTCAAAAATTATATCTTGAGATTCAAACAAAATAATCCCGAAGTGTTTGTTAGAGTATTAAATGAATTATGTTTTTTTTTTTTTCGTCCGTGTGTTGTGATTTTCTAAAGAAACACATCTTTAAATGTATCTGCTCTCTCTCACCCTGATCCGCCTCCTCTCCTGCAATCTTCCGTCCAGCACTATCCAACAGTTTTAACGAGATCGTGACACGTCGCCCAGAAGCAATCTAAAGGGCTGAAAGTTGCCACGTTGCAGAGAATGAAATGCATTTAGTAAAACGGCGTGGTTTTGGGTAATACCACGTCGTTTTCTCATAAGGAAAAGCACTGACGGTGTGTTTGGGTTTGTTGGTGTGTTCTCTCATACACTTCCAAACAAATCTCCAACTAAAATTAGTAAATTTTTCTCTCTCTTCTCGTTCTTGCTTACTGTACAGGTCAAAGATGTCCTTGGAAATTTTTTTTTTACAGTGAAGTGGGTTTTGGGTGTTGATGTTTTTGACAAATGTTGGAGTTCAAATGGGGGCAAGTCATTCACAAGTGACAATGATACATACATGAATTGCTCTGTTTTTGTATCCAACTTGGAATGTGATAAAGATGAAGGTCTGGTTTTGGAGGTAGAGCAACAACCCATTAAAGAGGATTACTTGAATTTGATCATGGAAGATTTATGTTCTGGTACCAAACAAGTTCCATCCATTGAAATTCATCCTCAACATTTGGAGTTCTTTATTGGCCATGATGTTTTTGGGTTGATTCCAGTTGAAAAAAATCAAAGTAATTTCTGAAATGTTGAAAGCAAATTGTGAGAAGTTTTGGTTATAGAAATCTCTACTACCAAAATCTTTGCTTTTTCCCAAAACGATGACCAATCCCACATGTCATCTATGGAGATTTTGTATCCGCTGCTAATCTGTTCTTCCCTCATTTCATCTTTGGAGATTTGGGGGTTGGAGTGAAGTAAGAAGCGAAGTAAGAAGTGATTGTGGGGGCGACGCAGTCGTTCGTTAATCTCGGTCGACGCCGCTGTCACTCCGTTCTTCCATCTCTTTGCTTTTGCCGTCAATGGAGATTTTGAGGATCTAGAAGAAGAGTAACCTTTGAATTTGTGAGTGTTAGCCTCTGTCACATTTTGAAAAACATTATATGAAAAAATAATTGTCGTTTTTTGGTCCAAACACTCGATCCATTTCTCTGCGCAACGTGGCAACTTCCAGCCCTTTAGATTGCTTCTTGGCGACGTGTCACGATCTCGTTAAAACTGTTGGATAGTGCTGGACGGAAAACTGCCGGAGAGGAGGCGAATCCTCTTCTTCTGGTTCCAAGTCCAACCTTTCCACATGAGAACAAATGACAAAAAAAAAAACAAAAAAAAAATTCGAAAAACAGTTTTCTAATTCCATTGTATAAAATGGCTTTTTCAAAACCGTTTTTGTATTAAAAATATTTTTGATTAAAAAATATTTATGTTGAAATTAAAAATTAAAAAAATTAAAAATTAGTATAAAAACGGTAATTAATTCAAAATTAATTAAAAACTTAATTAAAACCCGCTTTTGTAAAGTCGTTTTCTATGTTCAAATTTTATTATTATTTTAATTACAAAATACGGCTTTTCAAAAATCGTTTTCTGAAAAATGAAATTATTAAAATCGTTTTATCCTATTATGAGAATAAAAATAAAAATCCATCTGAAAGTAGGTCTAAAATTTTAAAAATGGTATAATCAGGAAAATCAGCCGGATGAACATTGATTGTACGGAAAGCATCAATTCTTTTCTGGGCACAAAATTCTTTACTTTACTTTCCAATGATGCTGTGAGTCTCAAGATAAATCAGCCCACAAAATGATATGCTTACAAATATAACATTCAGGCATCCAAGTAATCATTACAAATTCAACTACTCAAAACAGGAAAGAAACATTTACCCTGTTTTGTGAAGCATTAATTTCCACACAAATGCAGTTTCACTATTGGTTGTATTTTGAGGTATTTTAAGGACTTTGCTGAAATTTACAATAGCATCACACAACACAATCACCGTAATTAGAAATACTGTAAGCATAATGATTGAGATCTTTTTATTTTTTGGAGACTCTCATGACTCTTTCTGGATCTCTATCATTGTTGATGTGGCCTTACACATACATGAGTGGGTCCTACACATACATCAATGGCAAATATTCAAAGAGGTTGTGGGAATCTCTAAAAAATAGGAATCTCAATTATTTTTCATATATATATATATATGTAAGGCATATATTTGATTAGGGAATCTTCATACTCCAATTCAAAGTACCTCTTACAGCATGGCATCAGAAGATTCAACCTTCACTTTTGGTTTATGGTTTAAATGAAAGTCTTCATCACAAAGGCTTTGATCTAGCTTATTTAAAAAAAAAATTATACCTGCCAAGAATGTTACATACGAAGCTACAATAACAGTACAAAACAAGAATAATTGTATATGGATTATGCTCTTTAGTGAACGATGAAGTACCTTTCAACTTATCAATACACAGCATGCCTTGGGGTTCTCTCGCATGACCATAATGACCAGTAAATCATCAACATCCATCTACCCAGTCACAAACTCGACTTCACTCCAGTCAATTGACCTCCTAACATGACATTCTCAACTCAAACCCAAGTGGAGGACTACGTACCTCCGTTTGTTTCTTTACTGGGTAGTCTCATTGAGGGCCAATTTCTCTGATTGTGGCATTTTGAATATTTTAATCCGACTCTAGGTTGTGTCTTCTCCTTTATTCCCAATATAGGGTGAAACGGGTTTACAAAACCGTTTTCATTAAAACGGCATTGGCAAAGCCGTTTTTGATGAATAAAAAAATAATAAAATTTTCCTTCATAAAAATGGTTTTTGTAAACCGTTTTTACTTAACACCTAATTAATTTAAGTTTATATAAAACGGATTTTGTAAAATCGTTTTTATTTTTATTAATTTTTTTTTTCAATTTATAAATATTGTTTGCCTAAAATAATAATTTGAAAATAAATAGAAAACGGTTTTTTAAAACCATTTTTATTTTTATTTTTTTTTTTTCAAATTATAAATATTGTTTGCCTAAAATAATAATTTTATCATAAATAGAAAACGGTTTTCGGAAAGCCGTTTCATTTTAAACAAAGCCCATCTCCTTCTCCCTTTACAAAAGCCGTTCTTTCTTTTCCAGCCCATCTTCTTCTCCCTCACTCAGCCGAACTCCGAAGGGAAGACCGACGACGAAGAGTAAGCAACGAACAACGGCCAATAGTACACCACCGGGAAAACGAGGAACACCTTCATCAAACACCCACATTCAGGTTTGCATCGCATAAATGAGGATTTTCATTTCAAATTTGGGATTTTAAATTTCGAAATTAGGAATTGTTGAATCTAGGGCATTGAAAAGTTACAAATTTTGTTATTCGTAGGATATAGTTTACGATTTTCTGTATCTCAGTTCACTTTTTCTGTATCTCTGTTCACTCCTTTTTTGTTTATCATATAATATCCTTATTTTCCTCTTTTTCAATACACTCTTAGCCACAAGATGTAGTGGAATTTTGAAATATTGAAATCTTGAGACATAATCTTGTGTTTGGAAATGTATTGGGAATATAGGGCAAAATTTTAGAACAAAAGTAGGAATAGCAATGAAGTAGAGTGGGATTGGATTTGTGATGTTCTATTCCTACACCACCATTCCTAGTTGGGGCAATACTACTGGCCTTGGCTCATTATTAGGATCCTTGGGGCATCTCCAATGGAGATGCTGAGCACACTACACACAGATTTATACAAGTATACACCCACAACGTTTGGCCATAAGCTAATACACC